>JARBWK010000011.1:53427450-53504537 GCA_030556195.1 Anolis apletophallus | reverse complement strand
GTTCCCTAATCTGGTTGGCTTCGTATATAGGTTTCCCCTTATGTACTATATGGGTAATAAAGTTTTTTTGTTTTCTTTTCCTAATTTTTGCCATCATCCATTTCCCCGGCTTGTTAGCGTTTTGGAAATGTTGTTGCTTCAGATACCTAAGATTCTTTTCTAGTTTTTCCACCTCTAGAATTTCTTTCTGCTTTAGCATAGCATCCAATTGTAATTTTATTTCTCTATCTTTCGGTGTTTTTTTCAATTTTGCTTCTAGGTTTTCTAGCTTTTTGTTGGTCTCCTCTTCCAATCTTTGTTTTTCCTTAAACCAAATTCTATTCTGCTGAATAAAGTGACCCCTAATGACCGTCTTACTTGCATCCCAGACCACTGCCTCCGCTGTCTCTTTTCCCGAGTTTAATTGGAAATACTCTGTTAAAATTGTTCTATACCTCTGGATCTCTTCTTCCTTCCTGAGTAGACCTTCATTCAGCCTCCATTTCCTTAGGGTTCTTTTCAGACCTAGTTTAAATGTCAATGCACAGTGGTCAGAGTGGCTTTTTGGTAGGATTCTAAGCTCTCTTATGTTAAGACATGTACTTTTCGAAGCCCACACCATGTCAATTCTTGACCAGCTTAAAAACCTGTTAGAGAAAAAGGTGTAGTCTCTGGCGCCTTGGTTTTGCTCCCTCCAAACATCAATGGTATTAAGGTCTCCCAGGATCTCTAACCCTTCTTTTGGAAGTTGTCCCGCAGTGAAACTGTATTATGTGACTCTACACCAGGGGTCTCCAAAATTGCTTGGAGGCTTTGAAACAGAGGTGGGATGGCAATCTGTCAGGAGTGCTTTGATGTGCTTTTTCTGCATGGCTGGCTTGAACTAGATGGTTCACACAGTCCCTTCGAACTCTACAATTCTAATATTATACCTTGTTCTATGGAATCCTGGGAGTTGTCCCAGGATTCCATAGCATGGAGCTAACTTTTTAAACAACATACACAACTTAAAGTCAGAAATTTTCACAAAGTAACAGACAAAAATTCTTTACTACATTTCTCAAGTTTTCATTCTTTTCCACTCAAACATAGTTTGCCATATTCTCAATTTATTAGATTAAAAATAAACTCTTCGCTAACAGAACATTACAATCTTGAAGCTTCCAGGTTATCCACCAATCTAATACAGGGCGTATCCCAAGCAAAAAAACATGCCGATAGGATCATGTAGCAACCCAGCCTCCGTTCCAGCCGGGGGGGCGGGGTGCCGCTCCGGGGGTCCCGATTGCTTTGGACCAAGATGGAGGGGATGCAGGGGCTGATGGGCATGCATCACCGACTGACAGTTTGCAATGGGATGACACCTGGCCTTCTGCTTATTCGGATGATGAAGGCCAGCCAGATTCCGGATCATATTGTGAATATGAGAAACCAGGAGGCTTTGGTTCTCAGGAGCGTTTGTTGCCACCAGCTGCGGAGGAAGATATGGAAACCAAGTTGGAGGCACTTTCCCAGGAAGATAACGGGGCAGATGGCGCTGAACCTGCGAGGAGCTTCGACCGGAGGAGTAGTATTGTGGCTACTCGGAAAGATTGGAAGCGGAGCCTGGAGAGGCGCTGGTCTCACAAGGGTGGGAATTAAGTATACACTCTGTGGGAAAGTTCCTCAGTTGGGCAGCCACGTTGTTGCTGGACAGACGCATCGGTGGTCTGCTGTTCCCTGGAAGTCATAGTTTGGCTCACCTTGCCAAGAACTACCTTGAGACCTTGTTTCTTCCATGAACCTTGGATTGCCTTGTTTGCCTACGGACTAAGTTGCTTTTGATTGATTCGCCTTGTTTTTATGGAGCTTGCTTTTGAGAGATTCCCTGCTTTTTTGGATTTGCTTTTGGACACTAATTGCTAATTACCTTGGATTAATTGATCTCATTACTTTTGGACATCTTACCTTTTTCACCTGCAAATAATTCTGCTTAATAAATAGTTAATTGACATTGTCTCTGTGTGTGTGATTAAGGGGCAGGGCCAGGACCCGCGTTGTGACAGATCACCAGATAATCTCTTTTTCAAACCACTCCTAAACTTTCTCTGGACAGATTAATTTGGCCATTAACACTCATGCCACATAGCCGCCAGATACTTAACATAGTCAGAAAATATTGGGGTCTAATTTCACATATTCCTGGATTAGAATGCCTACCCCCTCACCTGCCTACAAAAGAACTAAAAATATTAAAGAATTACTAGTAAATATGGATCACTCGCTTCGTGTCTCTCAAAGTACCATCACACCAGGCTGCAGACCTTGTAGTACCTGCCAACAGATTGATACCAGCAAGGAGATATTCAGCCCATATAAATCCTGGGCCTTTAAAATCAGAGGTTTCACAATCTGTGTATCTGAAAACTGTATTTATGCACTAATCTGTTTATCTGGGGACATTTATGTGGGCCAATCAAGTCGCCTTTTAAGAGTTTGAATTTGTGAGCATAGATCCAGAATTAAAAATTTGGTAGACAATACCATATTATATATGCACTTTAACACAAAAAAACATCCTTTTAATTTCTTCAAATTCCTAGGATTGTAAAGAGTTAATGTCCATGCTCATGGAGACATCCACAATGCCCTTATACGAGCTGAAAATAAATGGATTACTTTACAGGCTACTGAATAACCCCAGGCGTTAAATGAGCCTTTATCCATCAACACGCTCCTTACTTAACCACACCTGTACCTTTGATCATTTGTACTTACCTGCATATGTATTTAAGCATACGTGTTCCCTGTTGACTTACCTATTTGGTCATCGAAGAGCACTGTATGTCTTCTCATTTATTGTACAGGATGGCGAGGGTATGTATCCATTTATACTCTGTATATTACTCTTTTAGATTTCAATCCATTATAACTAGATTGGCTATAGTGCATATGGGTACCTTTTACAGATTTGTTACACATTGGGCGCTTAGATCTCTAACCTTTTAATCGTGGTTACGCCTTGATAAAGCCTTTACAGGTGAAACGGGCCAGGCCTCGCAGTTCTACCATCGTCCTATTGTTCTGATTTGGGGTTTGCAGATGCCACCTCCTTGGTTTCGACAGTTTCCTGACAGCAATGCATGCATCAGCTGCACATAACCCAAATCAGAAATATTTTTTTCAGATTTATTAGACACAACACATAGGTGGGTAAGATATCTTTAGTATTATTAGCATGGTGATCCAAGCTACAGTCAGTTTAGAATCATGGGCCTGCGCCAAAACCTTGGCCCACATAACGTAATATTTAGACCCATGATGCCATGCCCCTTGCTCTTGGCTCAGCTCCTCTTTATGTGCCTGGAGCCACTTGTCTTCCAGAGCTGCCTCTCTTAACTCCTCCAGTAGATCTATTGGGCATCCAGCCGGGTCTGGTTTGGCCGCACGGGCTGCTCTAGTCTGTGCCAACAGACCCAGTTGCTCTTTTGAGAACACTGTCCCGATTTCTCCTGGGGCGGAGTAGTCAGCCGTGGGCATGCGGGAGAGGGCGTCTGCTAGCTGATTTTATCTCCCTGGAAAGAATTTCAGTGTAAAATTGAACCTACTGAAAAACTGGGCCCATCTCAGTTGCTTCGCATTCAACCTTTCTCTCCTCATGGTACAAGGCGGGCTACACAATAATTAAAACACAGAAACCTGGTAAAACTATCGCAAACACACATATGAAAACTATTTCTATAAAAGATGCATATTAAAACATATTTTTATAAAATTCATATTAAAATCTTGCCTTTACCTATAGACTCCAACAAAAAAAACGTATTCTAGTTTGTGTCTTCTTAATAGCTTTTGCCATCTTAATTACATTCTGATATTGCATGACCACGTTTTGAACAATGGAATATTGGATGATATGAGAGAAGTATGCTTCATTTCCAACCACAATTCAAAGTGCTGGTCTCGACCTATATGGTTCCAGCCCAGTTTACTTGTCCCTCTATGATCTACTTTGGAGTTTATGATCATCAGGGGAGGCCCTGCTCTAAATTCTGACACTCTCACAAGCACGATTGGCAGGGATGAGAGACAGGACTTCTCGGTGGTGCCCCCCTCGCTGTCTATGGAACACACTCCCCAGTGAAATCAGGGTGACTCCCTCAGTCCTCTCCTTTAGAAAAAAAGCTTAAATTTTGGCTTTGGGACCAACCATTCGGGCAGCTGACCGAGCAGCAACTACAGTGACTTATGAGAACTGTTAATGAATAGAGCTTGGACTGGAATTCTGGATTACAATTTGGATTTAACCTCCTAGCTGGCTCATAGGAGGAGATACATTTGGTCAGGTAAACTGGTCCGAAACCATTTAGGGCTTTATAGGCCAGTAGTTCTCAACCTTCCAAATGCCACAACCTCTTAATACTGTTTCTCCTGTTGTGGTGACCCCCAACCAAAAAAATATTTTTGTTGCTACTTCATCACTGTAATTGTGCTACTGTTATGAATCGTCACATAAATATCTGATATGAAGGATGTATTTTCATTCACTGGAACAAATTTGGCAGAAATACCCGATACGCCCAAATTTGAATACTGTTGGGGTTGGGTGTGTGTGTGTGATTTTGTCATTCGCGATTTGTAGTTGCTGGGATTTATAGTTCACTTTCAATCAAAGAGCATACTGAGCTCCACCAACAATGAAATTGAACCACAATGCTAACCACTCCATTGGGAAAATAACTTAGAAAGAAGATGGATGGATAAATGAATAGATGGATGGATGGATGGACAGATAGATGGACTTGGCTTGACACATCTTTATCATGTGCCAAATGATGACATCCATCTGTCAAAGACTATGAATAAAAGCAATCAGCAAGAAAATGCAGGAAGCAAGGCTACGATGGTGCGACCATACAGGGCGAAAAACTTACAGCAACCCAGTGATTCCGGCCATGAAAGCCTTCAACAATACAATCAATCTCTCGCCTAAGGGGGATTTGAACCCAGGTGCCCGCAGTCCCACCATTGCAGTTGCCCAATCCTACTCTAATGCTTCAAGCCAGGAAGCATTCTCTCCTGATCTCTGGCAGGCATCCTCAGAAGTTGTGATGTCTGAGATATATTCTCATTCACTGTTTGCTAATTATTTCCTGACCCTGAAGATGATATCACTCACCAGTTCTGGAGCATATGTGGGCGTGTTGACAACAAACAGCAGCCTCGCTGTGGAGAAATCTGAAAGGAAGGCTATGATTGGTTGGCAATGAGTCACAGCAACATCAATGCATTGTCACTTTCACCTAGCTCCAGCAGTTCAATGGTTTCACTTTCACTGGCTCAAATGAGCAGAGGAATTCATGCGGAACAAAGCAACTATCAAAAGCCATTCTGCCAATTTTCATGCCCTAAAAGGAAAAAAAAGGTGGGGCAAGGAGTCATTTACTTGTATGTAATGGTGAAAAGACAGGGTTTTGTTTTTTTTCTTACGATGTTCCATGGCCTGGAACAGGGGTAGGGAACCTATGGCTCAGAAGCCAGATGTGGCTTTTTTCATGATTGCATCTGGCTCTCCCTGCTCCTTCCTTTCTCCTCCTTCTCATTCTCTCTTTCCTTTCCCTCCCTCTCTCCCCTTCCTTATTTCCTCCATTCTCCCTCTTCCTTCCTCTTCCTTCCTCTTCCTTCCTTTCTCCTCTCCTTCCTTCTTTCCTCCATTCTCCCTCCCTCCCTCTTCCTTCCTTCCTCTTCTATTCTTTCCCCCAAATCTTCCTTTCCTTCTCCTGCCTTTCTTTTCACTTTCCTCTCTCTCCCTTTCTTACTTTTCTTCTTTTCCCTTCATCATTTTACTTTTTCCTCATTCCCTTTCTTTTCTTTTCCCCACCCTTTCCTTTCCTCCCTTCCCATTTCCTTCTTTCTTTTCCCCTCCTTGTCTCTCTCCTGCTTTTCTTTTCTTCCTTTTCCATAGTTCCTTCTTCTTTTCTTTCTTCCTCTCCTCCTCTCTCCTTTATTTCCTCTGTCTGTCTTTCTTTCTTTCTTTCCCACTTCTTTCTGTCTTCTCTTCCTTCCCAGAGTCCTGAGCATGCCTTTTGCAGAGCCAGATCTGAAATGTGCCATCATTCTGCCGGGAGAATCCTTTTCTCATTGTATGTACGTATATACACACATTTAGTTGAATTCAGTTTTAAAATATATTAGCTTGGGGACCCGGCCCTGCCCGAGTTATTTGAGAAAGGCACTGTGTGCCAAAGGTGGTCCTTATGAGATGTTTACGTGACTTGCAGTGGTCTCAGGAAGTTAGTGAAGGTACTTCAAGTCCCATCATCCATGGTTCATCCTCCTTCAAACGGCACCAGGATGTAGAGTGGGTCATGAGGGCTCTGTGTGTCAGGTTTGGTCTTGATCAGTCATTGGATTAGGTTTGCAGCAGTTTTGGGAAGTGAGTGAAGGTACTTCAAGTCCCATCATGCATGGTCTGCCCTCCTCCAAGCTGCACCAGGATGTAAAGTGGGTCATGGAGGCTCTGTGTGCCTAGTTTGTTCTTTTTTGGTAATTGGATGAGGGTCACAGTGGTCTCAGAAAGCGAGTGAAGGTACTTCAAGTCCTATCATCCGTGATCCGTCCCACTCAAAACTGCAGCAGGATGTAGAGTGGGTCATGGGTACTCTGTGTGCCAAGTTTGGCCCTGGTCTGTGATTTGTAGGGGCTTCAATGTTCTGTAGGAAATGAATCGGGTGAAGGTACTGCAAATCACATCATTTGTGGCCCATCCTGCCCTACAGTGCACCAGGTTGTAAAGTGGGCCAGTGGGCATCTGTGTGCCAAGTGTGGTCCTGATCCTTCTATGGTGTGGGCCAGAGTGCTCTAAGCAAGTAAGTTAAAGTACTGCAAGTCCCATCATCCATGGTCCCTCAAACTGCACCAGGATGTAGAGTGGGTCTTGAGGGTTCTGTGTGCCAAGTTTGGTCTTGTTTTCTCATTGTTTGGGGTCACAAAGTATTTTGGCCTTGAACTCCCACCATGCCTGACTGCCTCAGGCCTTTTCCTTACCCCCTCTGCCACTTTAGAGCATCAGAATTTTCATGTTGGCGACTGCCTCAGGCCTTTGCCTTATCCTCCTCTGCCAGTTGAGAGGGTCAGAATGTTCGTGTTGGCTGGCCAATAGAGGCATTATTATTATTATTATTATTACTATTATTATTTATTTCGATTTGATAAACCGCCCTTCCCGAGGCTCAGGGCGGTTTACAGCACATAAAAACAGCATATACAACAGCATATAAAAACAGCATATAAAACGGCATAAAAACAGCATATAAAACAGCATATAAAAACAGCATATAAAAGACATAAGATTAAAACACATAAAATTACATCTTAAAAAGTCACACAATCATAGCCAGACATGGCTGGTTTGTGCAGAATAACAGTGGGACAGCAGGGTGGCAATGTTAATCATCAAACGCCTGCCTAAATAGCCAGGTCTTGCAGGACCTGCGGAACGCCATCAGGGCCCACAAGGCTCGTGTCTCCGGCGGCAGCGAGTTCCATGAAACCGGCGCAGCCACTGAAAACGCTCTCTGCCACGTGGTAGGAGCCTGCAGAACTTCATCCCCGGAACATCAAGTAAGTTGAGCCCCTCTGAACGCAGTGATCTTCTGGGCGCATATGGGGCAAGCCGCTCCTTCAAGTACACTGGCCCCAAACCATATAAGGCCTTGAAAGTCAGAACTAACACCTTGAAGGAGATCTGGAATTCAATGGGCAACCAGTGCAGTTCATGCAGGAGTGGTTATGCAAATGCTCCCTCAGTGGCAACCAATCATGTTGTCAGAATGTAGAGGCCGGGAGCCAATCAGAACACTGCCACATACATACATACAAACATACACACACACATACATACAAACATTCTTCTTTATTATATATAGAGATTATATATATTATATGGCTCTCACTTAAATACATTTCCAAATATTTTGCTTTTATTGCTCTCTGAGTCAAAAAGGTTCCCGACCCCTGGCCTGGATACATTTAAGTGCCTAAGATGAAACATTGCAAATGGAGATTGGTTTATGATAAGAGCTTCCTTGCAACGGCGATCTCATTGGGGTATTGTGGCCCATAAGTTGGAATTTAATTTCTATATAGATGTATATCCAAATGCATTTTTGGAATTTTACTTGACAAGAACTTTTGTCTATTCCCTGACCCAGTCCAGAGAACATTTGCTATGAATTTTGTCGTAGGCATTTGGCCTAGCCCTTTCTTCTGAAAAACCACAAATTTCATTTCTACTGGCTTATATGGCTCTTCAGAGTCTGCTTGATCTCTTGCTGTATTAGGAAAATCAAAGGATGTGTCGGAGTGGGGATAGAAGGGAATTAGGAGGGAAATGGAAAAAGTGATTAAGGCGCGTATTGATGATGTAGCTAGGATGACTTGACTGTTTTTTTGTTTGTTTCAGGAGGGTGGAAAGCTTGAATTCACAGCTAAGATTTTCAGCAATTAATTTAGCAATTCCAATGAGCACATTATGTTTCTGGGTGTTCATTACTCCGCTTGTAACTCATTCCATAGAGCAGCAACAACAATACAAAGGCAGTCATAAATATTAAAAACACAGAAGATAACACATTACCAATTAAAACATCAGCTAAAAACAATACAACATAGTTATACACAACATAAGAGCAATATGGCTGGAAAGAAAATCAGCTGAGGTACAAATACAAGGAGTGCAATACTCTGGCTGGGTGATTTGGATGGGTTTTAAAGGGAGGGGAGGGTGGAAATGAGGTGTGGGGATGTGTAGCTGCTAAGTTCCAAACTATCAAAGGATGGATCTTCCTACTCTGGGGTTGTTTATGTCCTATAGCAGGGCTGTCCAAATTCTACCGGACCGGGGGCCTGAGTGATCACCTGGGGGGCCAAGCCCCCGGCTCCGCCCCCTCCCCACTCTTCCCCCTCTCCGCCCCAGCTCCGCCCCTCCCCACCCCCAGCTCCGCCCCCTAATTAAAATACAATTAAATATAATTATAACAGAAAGGTGGAAGGTTGGAGGTTGGGAATAAATTTGGGAGGGATTTAAACACAATTAAATATAATTATAACAGAAAGGTGGAAGGTTGGATATTTAATATTATATCCCCAGAACAAAATTATATTAATGAAGCAGTCCATTTAATAAATATTATATCCCCCAGATTCCAGAACATTTGGGAGTTGTAGTTGCTGGGATTGGTAGTTCGCCTACAATCAAAGAGCATTCTAAACCCCACCAATGATGGAATTAACCAATCTTGGCACACAGAACTCCCATGACCAACAAGAAATACTGGAAGGCTTTGGTGGGCATTTACCTTGAGTTGTGGAGTTGTAGTTCACCTCCATCCAGAGAGCACTGTGGACTCAAATAATGATGGATCTGGAGCACTGGAGAAGCAGGAACGGACGCCCCGCCCTCCGGTTCGCAGCGGTTTGCATCGGCGCTGCCGAGAGAGGGACAAGGGGGCGGTGCAGGGAGGAGGAGCTGGCTCTCTTCCTCCTCCCTGCCCCGCCCCTTGTCCTCTCTCTGCGGCACCGATGCAAACCGGATCGCATCGGCGCAGCTGAGAGGGAGGGGACGGTCCAGGGAGGAGGAAGGGAGCCAGCTCCTCCTCCCTGCACCGCCCCCCGTCCCTCTCTCGGCGCCGCCGCTGCGATCCGGTTCGCCGCGGCGGGCGGAGAGAGGACGGAGGGGGCGGTGCAGGGAGGAGGAGCTGGCTCCCTTCCTTCTCCCTGAACCGCCTCCTCCTCCCCCCCGAACACCATTTTTTTAATTTTTTTTAAAAAAAATTTAAAAAAGTTTTTTAAAAATAAATTCTTTTAGGAGGGTAGCGGGGGCCGTGTCCAACAGGCTGGGGGCCCGTGTATGGCCCGCGGGCCGCCTGTTGGACAGCCCTGTCCTATAGCATCTCAAATCAAGCGCTGGGTTGTACAATCCTATAATAATTTTTCTACCAGTGGTTGGTTGACAATTGAAGGAAGACAGTGTACTCCAAGGGGCTGGGGAGAGGGTTCCTTCTGGTCAGGGCGAGGGCACCCATTATGACGCTTCTGGACAAAAGGAGATGCAGGCAGTGGAGAGAGCCCAGAGACCATGAGAGAACCCGTGTTGTCCTTGGCCTGTCCTCGCTCATGAATTGTTTAGGTAGACAAAATGCCAGGCTCCTTGGTTTGAAAGTCTGCTGCTTAATGCCAGGCTGGTGAATGGTAAAGATCAGGATCTGATCCTGAATGAGCATGATGACCTGGCTTGCATTATGGAGACTTGGTGTCAGCTCCTGGTAGGGACTCGAACAAACCACGCTCACACAGGTTCTTCCAGGGATATGTAGGTTTATTTCACTCCTAACTCACAGCCAGCAAAGACAGAACTGAGGGTTTCCCGCTCAAACATTCCTCTAAATCCCCTTCGCAGTTTCCCCCTCCTTCTTCCTCCCCCCGTTTGTCTCTTTCAACCTGCAATTCACATTCCGTTGCTCTGGCCTCTTCTCACTCCTCCCGCTAGATGGCCCCTTAGCAGATGCCAGTTGTAGCCAGATAGTTTGTTTACTTAACTGTCCTTGGGTGCAACTGAGACCTGGTTGGACCGGGGGGGTGGTGGTGGTGGTAAACCTCTCCCAACTCTGCCCACCAGGTTTCTGTGTGCAGCAGGCAAGACGCAGGGGGTAGGGAGGAGGAGTCGCAGTGGTCTATTGGGATTCATCTGGTGCCCCGTCCCACAGTCGACCACATGTGAATGTGTCTACCTTAAGGTGAGTGGTCGCGACAGAACAGGGATTTTGTTGGTGTACTGTCCACCCCACTGCTCATCAGTCTCCCTGCTTGAGCTTGCTGCAGCGGTCTTGGGCCTGGATTTAGAGTCCCAATGGCCAATTGTGCCGGGAGACTTCGACATCCATGCTGAGACCATCCTGTTGGAAGCAGCTCAGGAATTCATGGCCACCATGACAACCATGGGTCTTTTTCCAAATGGTTTCTGGTTCCACCCATAGTGCTGGACACACATCAGATCTGGTCTTCTGTTTGGGATGAGATGATAGTGACAGTATTGTGAAGGAATTGTCTACAATTCCTTTTTCATGAACCAATCACTACCTGGTCAGGTTTAGACTCACTTTATATATGCCTTAATATGTAGCTTTTATCAAAATACATTTTAATATGTGGATAATAATAATAAAAATATTTATTTATATCTCACTTTTCTCCCCCCCAAAAAGTGCCCAAGGTGTCTTCTAACATATTAATACAGTGTAAAATCAATAGCAATTTAAAACATATATAATATATGAAACATCAATAATATAACATAAACATAGACATTTAAAAACCATAAAAACATTTTAAAACCATATGTGTGACAATGGTGTAGTATTTTTATAATGTTTATATATTTTTTAAATCCTTTAACCCGCTTCAAGCCATGAGGAGAGAGGTGGGTAAGAAATAAAATTGTTGTTGTTGTTGTTGTTGCTACTGCTGCTGCTGTTGGCCACAAAGCCCAGAAACCACACAACATCCCAGTGATTCAGGCCATGAAAGCCTTCAACAGTACACTACTACTACTACCACCACTACTAAATGCCCCCCTCCCGGCCCAATCTATCTGTCCAAATGCATCTCCCTCTATGAACCATCATGGAGATTAAGATCTTCTGGGAGGCCCTGCTCACAGTCCCGCCACTGCCTCAGGCGCGTTTGGCAGGGATGAGAGAGAAAGGGGGCTTTTCAGTTATTGTCTCCTGGCTATGGAACTCTCTTCCTGGTAAGATTAGATCCCCTCCTCCTGTCCTTCAGAAAGTTGGTAAAAACTTGGCTGTGGGACTAAGCCTTTGGAACAGTGCAATAAGGCAATCATAGGTTGATTGCTGACCAGATTCGCTATGGCTGATCTGAGATGGTTTAAAACAATTGATTTTAAAGTGAAGATAACTGTTTTTAATGTTTGTGCATATTTATACAGTGGTCCCTCACTTATCGCGGGTGTTACGTTCCTGGACCATCCGCGATAAGTGAAATTCCGCGATGCAGGGATGTCCTCTCACCTTCACTCCTCATCCTCCTTACCTTCCTCTTCCTCCTCATTACTGCATGGGGCCCCATACAGTCGCTTGGGCCCCATGCGGCGTCGCAGGAAGAGGCCCCATGCGGCAAAGAGGAGGAGGATGAAGAAGGTAAGCAGGATGAGGGGGTGGCTCTTCTTCCCCCACTTGCCGTGCTTACGTTTCTCATCCTCCTCCTCCATTCTAAATCCCACCAATGATGGAATTAACCAATCTTGGCACACAGAACTCCCATGACCAACAAGAAATACTGGAAGGCTTTGGTGGGCATTTACCTTGAGTTGTGGAGAAGCAGGAACGGACGCCCCGCCCTCCGGTTCGCAGCGGTTTGCATCGGTGCCGCAGAGAGAGGGACAAGGGGGCGGTGCAGGAGGAGGAGCGGGCTCCCTTCCTCCTCCCTGCACCGCCCCCTTGTCCCTCTCTCTGCGGCACCGATGCAAACCGGATCGCATCGGCGCAGCCGAGAGGGAGGGGGGGCGGTCCAGGGAGGAGGAAGGGAGCCAGCTCCTCCTCCTGCACCGCCCCGTCCCTCTCTCGGCGCCGCCACTGCGATCTGGTTCGCCGCGGCGGGCGGAGAGAGGGACGGGGGGCGGTGCAGGGAGGAGGAGCTGGCTCCCTTTTTCTCCCTGAACTGCCTCCTCCTCCCCCCCCCCCGACCACCATTTTTTAAATTTAATTTTTTTTAAAAAAAATTTTTTTTAAATAAATTCTTTTAGGAGGGTAGCTGGGGGCCCGTGTACGGCCCGCGGGCCGCCTGTTGGACAGCCCTGTCCTATAGCATCTCAAATCAAGCACTGGGTTGTACAATCCTATAATAATTTTTCTACCAGTGGTTGGTTGACAATTGAAGGAAGACAGTGTACTCCAAGGGGCTGGGGAGAGGGTTTCTTCTGGTCAGGGCGAGGGCACCCATTATGACGCTTCTGGACAAAAGGAGATGCAGGCAGTGGAGAGAGCCCAGAGACCATGAGAGAACCCGTGTTGTCCTTGGCCTGTCCTCGCTCATGAATTGTTTAGGTAGACAAAATGCCAGGCTCCTTGGTTTGAAAGTCTGCTGCTTAATGCCAGGCTGGTGAATGGTAAAGATCAGGATCTGATCCTGAATGAGCATGATGACCTGGCTTGCATTATGGAGACCTGGTGTCAGCTCCTGGTAGGGACTCGAACAAACCACGCTCACACAGGTTCTTCCAGGGATATGTAGGTTTATTTCACTCCTAACTCACAGCCAGCAAAGACAGAACTGAGGGTTTCCTGCTCAAACATTCCTCTAAATCCCCTTCGCAGTTTCCCCCTCCTTCTTCCTCCCCCCGTTTGTCTCTTTCAACCTGCAATTCACATTCCGTTGCTCTGGCCTCTTCTCACTCCTCCCGCTAGATGGCCCCTTAGCAGATGCCAGTTGTAGCCAGATAGTTTGTTTACTTAACTGTCCTTGGGTGCAACTGAGACCTGGTTGGACCGGGGGGTGGTGGTGGTGGTAAACCTCTCCCAACTCTGCCCACCAGGTTTCTGTGTGCAGCAGGCAAGACGCAGGGGGTAGGGAGGAGGAGTCGCAGTGGTCTATTGGGATTCATCTGGTGCCCCGTCCCACAGTCGACCACATGTGAATGTGTCTACCTTAAGGTGAGTGGTCGCGACAGAACAGGGATTTTGTTGGTGTACTGTCCACCCCACTGCTCATCAGTCTCCCTGCTTGAGCTTGCTGCAGCGGTCTTGGGCCTGGATTTAGAGTCCCAATGGCCAATTGTGCCGGGAGACTTCGACATCCATGCTGAGACCATCCTGTTGGAAGCAGCTCAGGAATTCATGGCCACCATGACAACCATGGGTCTTTTCCAAATGGTTTCTGGTTCCACCCATAGTGCTGGACACACATCAGATCTGGTCTTCTGTTTGGGATGAGATGATAGTGACAGTATTGTGAAGGAATTGTCTACAATTCCTTTTTCATGAACCAATCACTACCTGGTCAGGTTTAGACTCACTTTATATATGCCTTAATATGTAGCTTTTATCAAAATACATTTTAATATGTGGATAATAATAATAAAAAATATTTATTTATATCTCACTTTTCTCCCCCCAAAAAGTGCCCAAGGTGTCTTCTAACATATTAATACAGTGTAAAATCAATAGCAATTTAAAACATATATAATATATGAAACATCAATAATATAACATAAACATAGACATTTAAAAACCATAAAAACATTTTAAAACCATATTTGTGACAATGGTGTAGTATTTTTATAATGTTTATATATTTTTTAAATCCTGTAACCCGCTTCAAGCCATGAGGAGAGAGGTGGGTAAGAAATAAAATTGTTGTTGTTGTTGTTGCTACTGCTGCTGCTGTTGGCCACAAAGCCCAGAAACCACACAACATCCCAGTGATTCAGGCCATGAAAGCCTTCAACAGTACACTACTACTACTACCACCACTACTAAATGCCCCCCTCCCCGGCCCAATCTATCTGTCCAAATGCATCTCCCTCTATGAACCATCATGGAGATTAAGATCTTCTGGGGAGGCCCTGCTCACAGTCCCGCCACTGCCTCAGGCGCGTTTGGCAGGGATGAGAGAGAAAGGGGGGGGGGGGCTTTTCAGTTATTGTCTCCTGGCTATGGAACTCTCTTCCTGGTAAGATTAGATCCCCTCCTCCTGTCCTTCAAAAAGTTGGTAAAAACTTGGCTGTGGGACTAAGCCTTTGGAACAGTGCAATAAGGCAATCATAGGTTGATTGCTGACCAGATTCGCTATGGCTGATCTGAGATGGTTTAAAACAATTGATTTTAAAGTGAAGATAACTGTTTTTAATGTTTGTGCATATTTATACAGTGGTCCCTCACTTATCGCGGGTGTTACGTTCCTGGACCATCTGCGATAAGTGAAATTCCGCGATGCAGGGATGTCCTCTCACCTTCACTCCTCATCCTCCTTACCTTCCTCTTCCTCCTCATTACTGCATGGGGCCCCATACTGTCGCTTGGGCCCCATGCGGCGTCGCAGGAAGAGGCCTCATGCGGCAAAGAGGAGGAGGATGAAGAAGGTAAGCAGGATGAGGGGGTGGCTCTTCTTCCCCCACTTGCCGTGCTTACGTTTCTCATCCTCCTCCTCTTTGCCACCTGGGGCCTCTTCCTGCGACGCCGCATGGGGCCCAAGCGACTGTAAGAGGCCTCAGGCAGCAAAGAGGAGGAGGAAGCGGAAGGTAAGCAGGGTGAGGGAGCGGCTCTTCTTCCCCCCTTGTCCTGCTTACCTTCCTCATCCTCATCCTCTTCGCCGCATGGGGCCAAAGCGGCAACAAGAGGCCCCAAGTGGTGAAGATGAGCAGGAAGCAGCAGGTAAGCAGGACGAGGGGGAGGCTCTTCTTCCCCCCTCGCTCTGCTTACCTTCCTCATCCTCCTTCCTCTTTGCCACATGGGGCCCAAGTGGCAGCAAGCATGGGGCTTGCCTTAGCTTCTTGGCATTGAGAAAAGACACAACAGACATTTGGAAAAGGAATGGATTTTCAAGTTAGCCTCAGTCAAACTCTCATCTGGCTGGTGATTTCAGAGCAGGTGCATTTCATTGCTTGGACGACTGGACTGACAGCCTCTCAATGAGACATATCAAAGGGTCTCATCCAATAGATAAGCAATTTCCCTCCCAGTTTTTGAAGAATTATTTTTGTCTGCACCGGACATAAGAGCCCTAAGAAATCTCGGTCTTGATTATGTTTGCCCTGACCATTGCAACTTTTCAAAATCAACCTCGAGAAGGAATTGCTTTTGTTTCACCCGTAAGAGGATGCTTTCTTTTTGTGAATGGTGTCCCGCAGATTTACATGGCTTTCTCCCATGGTGTCTCCAGAGGGAAATAGTTGGTGAGCTTTCTAGGGTGCTGACCTACCTGAATTCTACTTGATACCTGTTTCAGCAAATGGAAAACACACCCCAAATACTACTTGCTATGTCAATTTAGGAAGAAAACCTAGGTTACCATAGAAAATACTTTTGACAAGTGATGGACAAGATCTTTGGAATTTTGCTGCCAATCAAAGCAAAAAACAGAACATTTGATGAACAAATGGTTTGACCTGGAAGAGGTTGGTAAGGGAACACTATTATTATTATTCCCCGTTTTATCTCTCCTGCAGGAGACTCAAAGCGGCTTAACATAAAAGCATCTGCACAACATGCTTTTAAAGCATACCCAATTTATGACTGTAGAGTCTAAGAGCAAGGATTTCTGAAATATCTTGCCATTCTCATGGATATAGGAAACCATGTGACAGAAATCATAAAAAGGACAGTTTTGGAATCAACCAAAAACATTTTCCTGCTCGAGGTAGAGAACAAGGTACCATTCAGAAGCTGACGGAGAGGACAGCTTTCCTTATCACATCTAAATGTAGAGGATCACTTTGGAGGATAGGATAAGCTATGGAACACATGCAGTTCCTGTCCTTGCAAATGGTGAAATAACTGCCAAAGAGTCCTGAAGAAATATGTTGGGAATTAAAATTTTATTCCAACATGCTGTTTTTTTTAGAAAATAGGTTCAGACGAAGTAGAGAGTCTGAACGATAGGAAAGGCAAGATACGTGTAAAAAGTCTTTTCATTCACAGTACAGATATCATTTACAATATCACAAACACCAAATGCCTAGAATTCCTCTCTCTTTTTAAAACATTATATTCTGTGCTTTTTACCTGTATTATTATTATTATGCACTCTTAAACCATACAGACATTGCGAGATGCAAATGTAGAAAGTCAACTTGAAACAAAAAAATTACAAGCAAAACTACCCAATTACATTGTACTCTGTACATATTTACAGTATCTTTTGGAATGTATTGCCATTTTAGGAACATATAGAAACTTTCTAAAGACTATTCCACTCACAGAATACATACATCTTTAAGAAAAAAGGCAAATATTTATCTTACATGAGACCATGTATATTAAATTTGCATACACATCATTAATATCGTTAATATTTTACAATACATTTATTTACTAAAGTGAGCATAAGTGCCATAATATTTCAAGAACTATACTCAGTTTATGTCATCATTAGGACCCAAATTTGGTATTATTTTTTAAAAATCACCATTTAATTTACAAATACTGTGCAATAATGGAACAAAACAAAATGGCAAGGAGAACAATAAAACAAAGCGATGGGGGAAATAAGAGCAAGGAAACAGGGCATTTTAAGAGATACCATGGAAGGGGCAGAGCACAGTGCTTCACCCTTGACTCAGAAATTGATTGGTATCCAGAATATGGTTGCAATGCCTTTTTCAAAGGTCATTGCGATAACTTGATGGTGTTTTTAAAGAGAGACATTCACCTAGCAAGGGGCAGTTGTTAGGTACAAGCATCACGTAAAGCTGTATTTCAGAATAATGGGAATGAGCTGCCACACCTGACTGTACGCCTCCTCTTTCAGCACACCAAAAGAAAGTTCACTTGGTTTAGATGAACTGCAACTGCTGCAAGTGCTGCGATGCAAACCGAAGCCTGGAAAGGTTTTTCACTACAAGTTTAGTATCACTTCTCCAGAAATCTGAAATGTAAAAAATCTAGGCTTGCCTAAATGAGTGGCCGAGAGAAGAAAGAAAATCTTTGTTTTTTTCTGACGGCTCAATGTACACAAGCTTTGTTTCATGCACTGTTTAAAAACGTAGCGTATAAAATTATCTTACAGCTATGTGTACAATATGTAGATGAAACATAAAAGGATATTGTGTCTCATCTCCAGTATATCTCTTCAAACATTTCAAAATAATGTTTGAAACCTTCAAGCATTTCAAAATACCTCTGGTCACAAACGTTTTGGATAAGGGACACTCAACCTTGTACCATTCTAGGAATCCCCGAGTCACTAACACACAAAACAATTTGGGGGTGGATTCTGGGAGCTGAAGTCCAAAAAAGAGCCTTTCTCAGCATGGTCCAAGCCTTCCAAGTGTTGCACTCTCAATCATGGCTTGTTTGGCAACTTCCAAAACCACGGATTATGACGTAGGTTTCAACAAAGAAGAGGAGTTATGATTAACCACAGTTAATGTTTCAGATGGAATCCAAACAGATGGAATCCAAAAAGGAATGCATTGCCGGACGATGTTCGTGCCATCACGGAGTTAGTTCCCTTCCGGAGGGCATGCAAAACAACTCTGTTTAAGCTCGCCTTCAACTTAAGTTCTCCTGGTTAATTTCTGACCATGCCCTTTTATCTGAACAAATGTTGTATATGTATTTTATGTGTATTTCAATTGATTGTTGTGTAAACCGCCCCGAGCCTGCAGGGAGAAGCGGTATATAAAATCAAATAAATAAATAAATAAATAAATAAATAAATTTAAGGGCTGTTGTTTAAGGTTTTGCTGGGATGCCCAGCACCTTGCAGTTTGAGCCCTTGGTGTGTTTAGCAGCTTGCAGGAAACAGAGCTAGCTCCATCTGGCCAGGCAGCACACTTAAGGCTGAAGGAACACAGCTAAACACGTTAATTAATTGCCATTGCTCAATGCTATGGAATCATGGGAATTGTAGTTCTACAGGGCCTTTAGCCTTCTCTGCCAAAGAATGCTGGTACTACACCACGCTCCCAGTCCCAAGATCCTATAGCATTGAGCCATGGCAGTGCAAAAGTGCATGTGCGCCCAGTCAGTTGCCAAGAACTACCCCCGAGGTCATGTGGGAATAAAGTTGGTTGACAATGGTGACGGGCGGAAAGAGATCACTGAACATCATGATTTTACTTGCGCTGCGAAGAATCTCAAAGCATTTAAACATATGTGAAATGAATGCTTCCGTTTGCATGCACGGACTTCTAACGATAATATTAAAAGGGCACTGGTGGAACAATTCGTTTATCCAACTTCTGCAGTCCCTGCATGGCTCAATACTGGAGCTTAGAAAGTTACTTTTCTGGACTATAATTCCTGACATTCCCATCAATATGGTTGTTGTTTCTAGAAAGTCGCTTTTCCAAACACAGAGTCTGGCTCAAGGCATATTAAAGCCTTGTTTGTTTTTTTGATATTATCTTTATTGAAATTTTTACAATTTTAAAATGCCAAAAAAATGATAGTCATGGTGTAAAGAAAAGAGAGAAAATAATAGTAATAAAAAGAAAAAAAGCAAAAAAACAAGAAACAAAAGAACTGAATAGATTACACACACACACACACTAAGAGGAATAAAAAGGAAAAAAGGAGTTAAAATCATTATGTTGACTTCCTGATATCTTCTAGAGGTTTTATTTCAGTTCCTCCTTCTTTTTCTTCATCTTATTTATTTATTTATTTATTTATTATTCGGTTTTATATTCCGCTCCTCCCAGCAAGCTCGGGGCGGATCACAAATACAAGCATACAATAAAAGCATACGATAAAACATACAGTAAAAACACAATACATAGCCATGATGGTACAGGTCTACGATTCTTTGACTGAAGCTAGACGGACCAATTGAATTTGGAT
The DNA here is from genome assembly GCA_030556195.1 of Anolis apletophallus. Classification (NCBI taxonomy): domain Eukaryota; kingdom Metazoa; phylum Chordata; class Lepidosauria; order Squamata; family Anolidae; genus Anolis; species Anolis apletophallus. The sequence goes on along the minus strand of JARBWK010000011.1, from coordinate 53,484,999 downwards.
TTACCCAAACGCTAGCCTGAAGAGAGCCATCTTACATTCCCTTCGAAAAGGGAGAAGTTCAGAGACCGCTCGAATGTGGTCAGGGAGCGAATTCCAGAGTACTGGAGCCGCCGCAGAGAAAGCTCTCTGTCTTGTACTGGACAAATGGCAGGAGCGAGACGATGGTACAACCAACAAATTTTGCTCTTCCGAGCGCACTGATCTCGGGGGAACATACGGGGTAAGGCGGTCCCTCGGGTACACAGGCCCTAGACCGTGCAAGGCCTTAAAGGTTAAAACCAACACCTTGAAGGCAATCCGGTACTCGATGGGAAGCCAGTGCAGTTGCCGAAGGATGGGAGCAAGCTGGCGTTCTGCACCAGCTTGAGTTTCCGGATTGTCGACAAGGGAAGGCCAACGTAGAGGGCGTTACAGTAATCCAGCCTCGAGATGACCGTCGCTTGGATCACCGTGGCCAGGTCATCCCTGGACAGGTAGGGGGCCAGTTGCCTAGCCTGTCGTAGGTGGAAAAATGACGTCTTGCTGACCATGGAGACCTGGGCCTCCATGGTCAGCAAGGAGTCCAATTTGACACCCAAGCTCTTAACCAAGGATGACGGGCAAAGTTGCTCGCCATCCAGGGTAGGCAACCGGCACTCATCCAGCCCAGGTCGACCAGGCCACAAGATCTCCGTCTTCGACGGGTTCACCTTCAGCCGGCTGGCACGCAGCCATCCAGTCACGGCCTCCAGGCATAGATGGAAACAATCGGGTACAGTATCCGGCCTGCCGTCCATTCTCAGCAGAAGCTGGGTGTCATCAGCGTACTGATAACACTCCAGACCAAAGTCGCGGGCCAGCTGGGCCAGGGGGCGCATGTAGATGTTAAATAATAAGGGCGAGAGGATGGCCCCCTGGGGGACCCCAAAACTTAATGGGAGCCTCCTGGAGACCTCCTCTCCCCTCCATTTCCCTCCTCTTCTTTCATCTCCATTTTTTAAAGTCAATTTTTTGTATTATTTATTTATTTATTTATTATTTCGACTTAATAAACCGCCCTTCCCGAAGCTCATGTTTTCCAGCATGTAAAAACACATAAAAATTTAAAACACATAGAATTTACATCATAAAACAGTTAACAAACCCAAACCTATATATTATAGTATAATCTTCTTGTTGCTTTGTTTTAAATATTTTGTAACCATGTCCCAATTTGTTTCTTTCATATTTATGCCCTTGCTTTTTGACATGAGGAAAGTTAATTTGTCCATATTTCTTATCTCTAGGATCTTCATCAACCATTCTTTCTCATCCGGAATCCCTTTTTGCTTCCACCTTCTTGCAAAGCAAATTCTTGCCACTGTAGTTAATAGAAATAATAATTTGTCTGTATTCTTTTCTAACTTCATCTCCTGTATACCTAATAAGAATATCTCTGGTTTCCATGGTAATTTTAATTCTAGTATTTTTTGTATAGCTTTCCTTATTTCTGACCAGTATTTTTTTGCTCTTTCACAGGTCCACCATAAATGGAAATATGATCCTTCCTCTTTTTTACATTTCCAACATAAACCACTTACATTATTGTAACATTTTCCTAGTTTCTTTGGGGTCATGTACCATCTATGTGACACTTTTGTTCAATTTTCCTTCAAATCTGTTGCATAAACATATTTCATTTTATTTTTCCATACATCTTCCCATTCTTCTTGCCTAATGACTCTTCCTATATTTTCGTTCCATCTTTTCATATTTTTTCCTTTCTTTTATTCTAATTTCCAACCTAATAACTTCTCTCATATATATATATATATATATATATATATATATATATATATATATATATATATATATACACATATACATATACACACACACACACACACACACATATATAATTTTTATTGGTTTTTCTTCTCGTATATTTTTGTAATTAATTTCTTTTCTGATTTCATTATTAGATCCCAAAATTTATCTTCATGTGCAAATCTTAATTCTTTATCTTTTTTGAATTTTTCCTTAATTTGCCAATATTGGTACAATGAGATTTTTTGATCTATTGTATTTAATTCTTGTTGTGACTTTAATATGAATTCTCCTCCTCCCCATTTTAATATTTCCCTATATATTAAATCATACCATCCCATGCATCTTCTTTGGCTCGCTTCAAGAGGTGACAACCACAGGGGTGTATTTTTTATATAATTTTGTTTTATATTTCTCCCATATTCTTAATATAGATGATCTTATTAAGTGGTTCCCAAATTGTTTTTCTTTTTTCGCTCCTTCATACCAGAGGTATGAGTGCCAACCTCCTCTTAATTCTATCCCTTCCAAGTTTAGTATTTTTTTCTTTTCTAATTTTGCCCAGTCTCTGATTCAAAGTAGTGCACTTGCTTCAAAGTATAATCCTAAATCCGGAGTAGCTAGACCTCTCTCCTTTCATTCAATCATATTATTATAATATATTCTCGGTTTTTGATTCCTCCAAATAAATTTAGTAATATATCTATTCGATTCTTTCTATATTTTTTGGTTTCTTATTATAGGCAGATTCTGAAATAAAATCATTTTTGGCAAAATTTTCATTTTCATTGTCGCTATTCTACCTAGTAACGATATATTAGTATTTTTCCATTTTTCTATATTCTTTTTGATTTCATTCCACTTTTCTATATAATTGTTTTGTAGCAGTTGTAGATTTTTGGATGTTAAGATAATCCCTAAATATTTTATTTTGGAAAGTATTTGAATATTCCATTTCTCCTTTATTTCCTTCTGTTCTTTTTTGTCTGTATTTTTTGGTTTTAGCCTTAGTTTTTTTCCATATTTATTCTAAAACCAGTTACTGCACCAAATTTCCTTATCGTATCTTTCCAATTCCCTAGTGTCTTTTTAGGATTTTAAATTATACAAATTATATCGTATGTGAAGGCTCTGAATTTGTGTTCCTCTCCCTGTATTCTGGTTCCTGCCAATTCTTTTTCTTCCCTCATTCTATTTAATAATACTTCTAAAGTTAATATAAATATCAAAGGGGATAAAGGGCAGCCCTGTCTTGTCCCTTTATTTATCTTTATAGCTTCTGTTTCATATCCATTTACTATAATTTTAGCTTCATGTTTGTTATAAATTGCCTCAATTGCATTTTGAAAATAAAAACCTACATCCATTTCTTTCATTAAAAAATTGAAAAAAATTCCAATTTACGTGGTCAAATACCTTTTCCGCATCTAACGTCAATAATATAACTTTATTTTGTTTTTTTCTTTCATAATATTCAATAAGATCTACCACTGTTCTCACATTATCTTTCTGTTGTCTGTTTGGTAGGAATCCAGCCTGTTCTTCTTTTATATAACTACTCAATAATTTTTTTAGTCTTTCTGTCAATATAGTACTGAATATTTTATAGTCCACATTAAGTGAAGAAATTGGTCTGTAATTTTTAACTTCCTCTGGGTCCGAATTTTCTTTATGAATAACAATAATATTTGCTTCTTTCCATGATCTTGCTATCTCTTTGTACAATCTAATTTCATTAATAAGATCTTTTAGATATGGTGTGAGTTCCTGGGCGAATACTTTATAATAGATTGCTGATAGTCCACCTGGACCAGGGGCTTTATTTATTTTTAAATTTTTATTGCCAATTTTATTTCCTCTTCTTATATTTCTTAATTCAAATTTTCCCTTTCCTCATCCGTTAGTCTTTGAATTTTCTGAGTTCCTAGATATTCATATATCTTATCCTCCTCTATCTTCTCATCTTAATATAATTTTTATAGAAATCATGGAAGAATTATTTTATTTCTTTTTCATTTGTATAAACCTTTTCTTTGTCTTTCAATCCAGTTATGTATGTTGCCTCTTTTCTTTTTCTAAGTCTAATCATTTACCTGGTTTGTTGGCATTCATAAATGAATCCTGTTTCATATATTTTAGCTCTTTTTCATCTGTTTCAAGATATTCTCTTTGTTTATGTAGATTTTCTAATATAGTTTTTACTTCCTTATTTTGGGTCCCTTTTTAGTTTTTCTTCTTCCTTTCCAATTTCTTCCATAATTTCCTTCATCTTTTGATTTTTTGTTTATTTTTAAAGACTTTTTGTTGTATGAAATACCCTCTCATTACGACTTTACTTGCTTACCAAATTGTTATTAAATTGGTTTCAAGATTATCATTAATTTCAAAATAATTTTAAATAATTTCCTGTTTATTTCTATTTTTTCTTTTTTCAATAGATTATCATCCAATCTCCATCTTTCCCCCTTTTTGTATTTTGTATTATTAGTTCTAGTGGGCAGTGATCTAAATTTGTTCTGGGTAGAATCTGGATACTTTTTATCTTAATTAGTAAAGATTAAGATATCATGTCCATTCTCGACCATTTTTGATGTCTGGCCGAGTAGTATGTAAAGTCTATTATGTTTTCATTTTTTGTTCTCCATAGATCCTTTAAGCTCAGGTCTTTCATTATCTTTATGCAGGCATTTGGGCAGGAACAATACTAGGGCTTCAAGATATGGCCAAGGGCTTTGACCACATGTAGCGGGCATACGCCACTGTCTGATTTAACTACGGATGTAACTTCGACATCCTACCATGGTTCAACTCATTCTTGTTACTGTGTATTGTGTTTTTATTGTGTTTTTACCGTGTTTTTAATTATCTGTGTTTTATTGATTTGTAAGTCATCCCGAGCCAGTCGGAAGGGGCGACTAAGAAATCGAAATAATAAATAAATAAATCTTTGTCATTGATTTTGGTAGTTTTCCCTTGTCATTACTTTTCACCCCATGGCTTTTATTTATTCTACTTCTATCTAATTCATTGTCTAATACCGTGATTTTCAACCAGTGTACCGTGAGAGATCATCAGGTGTGCCGTGGGAAATGGAACCATAGCACTCTCGCGTCACCTAAGAAGTGACGTGAGAGTGCTATGGTCGCGCCATCTTGGATTCGCTCAGACATGTCTAAGTAAACAAAGTTAGAGTTAGTGCTGCAGCTGCGCGTCAAGTGACAGTGGCAATTTGGGATCACAGGAAGACAAGCGAGTGACAGTGATGGAGAAGTTTTTGAGAAGGGAAAATGCAAATGCCGAACCGGGCCCTGGACAAAATTATGACACAGATGAAGGCACTAATATGAGTGGTAGACAAAAGAAAAAACAGACAGCTGTTGGTCAAGAGCTTCGTGTGTGTCTTTCTACCATTCCTGCCAGGATATCTATTTTGTGTTCATTGAAACAGGCCCAGGTTTCACACTAAGTGAGTGTATAAATACATTTAAAAACATATTAACTATATGTATTACTGTGTTAGAGTGTCATTTTGTGTCATTTCGGTTGGTGGTGTACCCCAGGATTTTGTAAATGTAAATGTAAAATGCCTTTATGCTCAACAGTAACCTTTTTTTATTCCTCCTTTCTCCTACTCACTTCTACCTCTTATTCTCTTTGCCTCTCTCTTATTCTCTGATTTTCTCTGTTATTTATTTATTATGTATTATTTTCTTGTTATTTAAGTTCCCTTTTTGGGGGATTTTGTTCCTTCCATTTTTTGTTCTCTATTTCTCTCGCGTTATTTCCTAGTTGACCTTCTTTTCTTGTTTCTCCGAGATTTCGACCTCCTTTTGCCCTCCTTTCCTTGCCTTCTTCCCCTTCTTCCTGTTCTTATTCCAAGTCTCATTCTCGCTCTCGTCCCCCTCAGTCTTCTCGCAATATTTTCTCCTTGCCTTTTATCCCGTTCTATTTCGTTCCTTGCGAGGTTTGGCTCTTTCACCACTCTCTCCTCTCTTCGGCTTGTCCTTGTAGGAATGCCTTTGTTTGTCTCCACAGTCAAAACGATCTCTGTCACTCAAGGTCAGTATAATTCGATGCGCTGAAGGAGGCTAGAGTCCGCCCGCTGCTGAAGAAGGCGAATTTGGATCCAGCGGTGCCGGCAAACTACCGTCCGGTCTCAAACCTACCCTTCCTCGGGAAACTGATTGAACGGGCAGCAGCGATCCAATTACAGGAATTCCTGGAAACCTCAGGAAGCCTGGACCCCTGCCAATCGGGTTTCCGCGCCGGACACGGGACCGAGACCGTCCTGGTGGCCATTACGGACGACATCCGCCGCCAATTGGAGAAGGGAGGTTCGGCTATCCTGGTGCTGCTTGACCTCACCGCGGCGTTCGACACGGTGGACCATGACTTGCTGTTGCGGCGACTATCAGCCATTGGGATTCAAGGCACAGCTTTGGCCTGGTTCGATTCCTTCCTGCGGGGCCGTTCGCAGCGTGTTGAGTGGCGAGGCCAAGCGTCCAAGAAATCCACTGGACTGTGGAGTCCCCCAAGGCGCCATTTTGTCACCAACGCTTTTTAACATCTACGTCCAACCCTTGGCAAGCATAGCCAGAAGTTTTGGATTGGGGTGCTACCAATATGCAGATGACACCCAGCTTCTGCTGAAGCTTGAGCCAGGTGTAACATCGGTGCCTGAGAACTTCAGACAAGGACTAGAGGCAGTGACCAGATGGCTCCGCTCATACAAACTCAAGATCAATCCATCAAAGACTGAGATTCTATGGCCGGGACGCCCAGAGCCACCTATTCCGCTGCCTCTCTTTGAGGGAGAGCCGCTGATCCCGGCCCCGTCGGTAAAGAGTCTCGGTGTGATACTAGACTCGAGACTCTCACTGGAGGCCCAGGTTGCTGCGACAAGTAAGGGAGCTTTTTCCACCTACGCCAGGCACGTCAACTGGCACCTTACCTTCCATCAGATGCGCTGGCTACTGTGGTCCATGCCACAGTGACATCACGGCTGGACTACTGTAATGCCTTGTACGTGGGGTTGCCGCAGTCAACCACTCGTAAAATCTAGCTGGTGCAGAATGCAGCCGCCAGACTCCTCACCGGGACACCACTGAGATGCCATATCGCGCCATCTCTGCAGCGCCTGCACTGGCTGCCAGTCGAGCTCAGAGCCATCCACAAGATGGCTTACCTTTAAGGCCCTCCATGGTGCCGGCCCAGCTTATTTAAAAGACCGCTTGTCCGAACCAGCTCATTTAAGGTCGCCGCGCTCAGGAAACAGGGACCTTCTCCGCATCCCAGGTGTGAGTGAGGCCCGCCTCGACACCACGAGACAGAGAGCTTTTTCCATCGCGGCCCCTGTCCTTTGGAACTTGATGCCGGCGGATCAGAGAGCTATCCGGGACATGCCCCAGTTCCTGACCGCACTGAAGACCTGGCTCTTCCGAAAGGCTTATGGCTAAGGACACCTCCCAGACTTAGCCTGAGCTACTGGAACTATTTTAATTAATCTTTTTATTCTTTTAGCTTTTAACTATTGAATTCTTTTATGTGTTTTTGTGTGTAAGTCGCACTGACGTGGAGGGCGACTCATAAATAATAAAATCAATCAATCAATCAATCAATAATTCCTTTGGATCTTTATAGTTCTATATAGCTCTTTTTCACAGTAGTTATTAATTATTCAGTCCTTATTATTTCTTTTCTTATCAATATATACTTTTTATGCTTTTATTACGTGTATATTGTCACCCGTTAATGAGAGTCCTTTAAAATGTTGTCTTATATCTCTTTATACTTCACTTATCCAATCTGCTATATTCCGTAAAAAGTATTAGACCATTCAGTTTTTTCCCCTTGGTTTCAATTTCAATGTTAATATTTGATTCTTGAGTTCTTATCTGAAGTATTTCTTAAGTATTTATGTCGGGTTGGTTTCTCTGCTGGTTTCAACCCTCCTTTTTTTCCCCCTTCTCTCCGGGGCTCTCCTTTTCCCCCAGTCTTTCTGTCCTCTTAGGGGGGAACCCTCTCCACCTCTTCCCAATACCCCCTTCCCTCCACTTATGTCTTATTTGTATCTTCTTACCTCCTGTCTCCTTCTTTCTTTTAAAAAAGTGCATGCAGTCGGAGATATGCACGATCTTCTAAATAAATGTCGAGCTTCTCTCTACCATAGTAAACATTTGTTTTGACAATTGCATTAGTAAACATTATCAACACTGGGCAACTACAAGGCTCTGGTTTTTCTCATGTGGTACCTGTTTCGTTGGGCCCCCTGGTGGCGCAGCAGGTTAAACCATCAGCGGTTCAAATCTGGGGAGCAGGGTGAGCTCCTACTATTAGGCTCGGCTTCAGCCAACCTAGCAGTTCAAAAACATGCAAATGTGAGTAGATCAACAGGTCGTGCTTTTGCGGAAAGGTAACTACGCTCCACGCACTCATGCCAGTAGCCACATGACCTTGAAGGTGTCTACGGACAACGCCAGCTCTTTGGCTTAGAAATGGATGTAGGCACCAGAGTCCCAGAGTTGGACGGGACTATTTATTTATTTATTTATTTATTTGGTTTTATATTCCGCTCCTCCCTGCAGGCTCGGGGCGGATCACAACATGCAATAAAAACATACAATAAAAGCATCAAGCATACAGTGATAAAATAGGCAGAGATTACAATTCTTAAGCTCAAAGACATGAGCCTGCGATTTACAATTCGAATTTAGCTAAAAGCAAGCCTAAAAAGGGCGCCCTCCGAAAAGGGACGAGCTCTGAGATCGCACGAGTATGGTCTGGAAGCGGGTTCCAGAGCGCAGGAGCCGCGGCGGAGAAGGCTCGCTGTCTCGTAGTGGACAGATGGCAGGAGCAGATCGATTGAATGACCAGCAGGTTCTGCTCTTCCGAGCGTAGTGATCTCGGGGGAACTAGACTTCATATCAAGGGGAAATCTTTACCTTGACCTTTACTTGTTTGGTTAGCAAACTGATTAATTTTCTGGATGGCTGCTTTATAAAAAAAAAGTATGATGAATGAAAAAATACAAAGTACGCCTATGTTCTAATTTGCAATTGCAACCAATTGATCTGAAAGGCTCTACATAATGTATGGAACCACATTTGTAATATTTCATTCCAAACTGGGGGGCGAGAGGAGAAAACACATTGAAGAAGGAAATAGTAATTCCTTAAATTCTTCTGCAGATGAAAAGTGACAAAGACAAATAGACCAAAGACAAATCTGGCAAGCAGAAATAACAGGGACAGTTCAAGGCCGACAGAAATATGAGCGTAAATTGAATTGATGGCAAGAAAGCTCTGAATGGCTGGAATCATAGACACATTCTCGATTTCAGGGACCTGTATATCCCTATCAGAGCACTCTAGTTGTTGTTGTTGTTGTTGTTGTTGTTGTTACTTTTACATTTATTTATTTATACCCCGCTTTATCTCCCCAAAGGGGACTCAACATGGCTTGACAGAAAAGCATTAGTATACAAATTAAAATATATAAATATGAAAAAATTAAAATAGGATTAAACAAAAGCACCATTAAAATTAAGTTAAAATCCACCAAAACAGTTTTAAAAAACCACAGCACCCCTTGACTTGGTCTCAAACACATCTTAATCTTTAAAATAAAGATAAATAAAAAGGTTTTAGTCTGCCAGACTCCAGTGGTGCTGGACCTGCACAAGCATTCTAATAAACAGCACTGGAGGATTGTATGAACCAAAGAGCAGTTCTATGTAGACGAATAAAGTGGGCCAGAATCGGCCCAACAAAGTAATCCAGTAATCCAGGCTGGATTACTGTAATGCACTCTAAGTGAGGCTGCCTTTGAAATTGCAGTTAGTTCAAAGATCGGTGGCCAGGTTGTTAACTAACTACTAACTAACTAAATTTATTTCTTATGAGTCGCCCTCCACCAAGGTGCTCTGGGCAACTTACACAATTAAAATAAACAGGTTACATAGTCACAGCTTGTTGCTAACAATCATAGGCTCTTCTGAAAAGCCATGTCTTGAGTGCCCCTAAAAATGTATGTAGATCAGGAGTGGCTCTTTGGTCTGGCGGTAGGGAGTTCCACAAGATTGGGGCTATAATGGAGAAGGATCTCTGTCTTGTGGACTCCAAACGAACCTCTCTAGGGCCAGGGACATAGAGAAGATTCTCATGAGCTGACCGTGGCAGTCTCTGGTGGTGGAGTGGCATTAAATGGTCTATGAAGGACCCTGACCTCGAAAGGCCTTGAATGCTAGGACCAGGGTGTTATATAGAGCAGTGTTTTTTAACCTTTTTTGAGCCACGGCACATTTTTTACATTTACAAAATCCTTGGGCACACCACCAACCAAAATGACACAAAATGACACTCTAACACAGTAATAAATATAGTTAATATGTTGTAAATGAGCCTCCAGTTACTACAGATAGTAGCATGGAGGAAGGTGCTGAGGCAGTAACATCAAGCAGTAGCACTGGATGATCAGGCTCCTACAGCTGGGGTAAAGAGAGTGGCTAGTGCCTCAAGCCTTGACTCAGACTGAGAACAAAAGAGAAAGATTCAGCATCTACTTAGGGAGCCTTCTGAGTCTGATACATTTGAAGGGTTTCCAGGGAATGCAGAATTACAGTCAGAGGAAAGTGATACAGACCTAGATTCAGCATTGGTGCAGGAAGTGAGAGATGTATGCAATGCGGACTCGGGGGACAGTACATTTCTGGGGTTTCAGACGGATCAGGACTGGCCATCTTCTCATTCAAAAACTGAGTGGGGCCCTTTAATCCAAGAAGAGCTGTGACTGGGTTGGAGATCTGGACATGGTACAACAGCTGCAGGGAATGGGAATGCTGCTGCTTGGAGCAGGGCGGGTTCTCTGATGAATCTGATTGATAGTGCTATATAAGAAGTGAGTATTTGGCTTGACCCTCATGGTGGTCAAGGAGTTTGGTTCATGTATCCTGTGTCTTGGTTCCTGGTTTCCAGATTACGCGTGAGTTATTGGGTTCTTTATCCACTTTGTTCCTTGGGAGAGCTGCTATGGCAGCTCTAGCTGATATTGGGAAAAGGTGGGGGGTTTTGGGATTCATGTCTGCTTTTTGTGTTTAGCTGCTGCCGTGTACCTCTTGACCTTCACTGTGACTGCTGTGAGTTTCCTGCTACCGAGTGTTTGGTATAGTATTACATGGAGGGAGGAAGATGTTGTGTTTTATGGGGGGCTGTGAATTATGTGTTTTCTGTATACTTAGCTCCTGTCGACTCTGGAACGTCTCCTCCTTTTCCTGTGTGTTTGTTTCCTGCCCTATGATCTCTGGATTGTTTGGACCACGCCTTATGGACATCCCTTTGATTGAACGCCGCAGAAGGACGTCTGCTGTTTGTTTTTGAGTTCTTTTCTTCTCAGCATTTTTGGTTTTGGGGTTCCCTGGGGTTATTGGGGCTTTTTGTACATCCGATGATAGGCTATTTTTTGTTCCTCCAATACAAAATAACAAAAATAAACTTTTGTTATCTTTTAACTCCTAGACTCAGCCACGGCCGTCTCTGTACCACAACATAATATGTTTTTAAATGTATTTAAAAACATATTTAAATGTATTTAAATGTGTGAAACCTGGGCCTGTTTCGATGAACACAAGATATATATGATTTCCTCTCACATACTTATACATGGCTATCATGTCTTCTCTCAGCCTTCTCTTCTTCAGGCTAAACATGCCCAGCTCTTCAAGCCGCTCCTCATAGGGCTTGTTCTCCAGACCCTTGTGAAATTTCACCCTGAGTGAAACTTGCTTCCAGTGAACTATTGATGTCATGAAGCTGTTATAAATAGTTCCCTGGAGGGGGGGGGCAACTCTCCAGTAAAATAGTAAAAAAAAAACCCAACACACATTTCCAAGTGGAGGGGCTCAATTTGTTTCTTGGAAACCTGTGAATGCTTCAGCCTCCTGATGCTCCCAGGTTTGCTCACTGCCCAATTCACCGACGTGGAGCTTCCGGCTTTGTTCTCATGAGAAATCCAAGCCAATGCGAAAGCGCCGATCCAGTGCTCTGCTTTTGCGGACGGAGGAGGGAGGCAGCGAAAGAGGCCACACAGATCTATGAAAAGTATTGGGAGGCTGAAGCAGCCCTGAGCGGGAGCTGGAGCCATGCTGAGTCGAGGCTCCTGAAGGCTTCCTCAAGGCGGGCCTGGCCCTGGCATTCAGCGGTGCCCTTCCTTTGCCTCGGGGATGATCTTTGGGGAGGGAAAGAGGGAGAAAGAGCTGCTAGGAGGGGGAAGAGTGCCAATTTCCCACGGCACACCTGATGATCGCTCACGGCACACTAGTGTGCCACGGCACATTGGTTGGGAAACACTGTTATAGAGGACTCTGTGTTCAACCGGCAGCCAATGCAAGCTCTGCAGAGACGGCGTTATATGGCACCTCATTGATGTTTTTGTGAGGAGTCTAGCAGCTGCATTTTGCACAATTTGGATCTTGCGAATTGCTGCTCGAGGTAAGCCCACATACAAGGCATTGCAGTAATCCAGCTTCAACGTAACCGTGGCATGGATTACTGTAGCCAGCGCCTCTGTTGGTAAATAAGGTGCCAACTGCCTCACTTGGCATAGATGAAGGAAGGCCCTTTTACTGGTGGAGGCAATCTGGGCTTCCATCGTCATATTGGAATCCAGGATAACACCGAGACTCTTCACAGCGGGGGATGGAACTAACTGTTCCCCTTCAAACCAACCAATTTTGATGGGTGGCCAGGCCACAAGATTTCAGTTTTTGCAGGATTTACTTTCAATTTATGGGCACGTAGCCATCTTGTCATCGCTCCAAGACACCAGGTGAAGTTATCTGGTACTGAAGTTGTTCCAGGTTCTAGTTTTAGGAGAAGCTGGGTGTCATCAGCGTATTGGAAACATTGTAATCCAAATCTCCGGACTAGCTAGGCGAGAGGTCGAACATAGATGTTAAACAGCATTGGCGATAGAATAGCGCCTTGGGGTACTCCACAGTCGAGAGGGGATTTCTCAGATACTTGGCCCAGCCACTCCACTCATTGGCTACGCCCTCGCAAGAATGAGTTGAACCACGTTATTGCTGATCCTTGAATTCCAATAGCAGCTAATTGTTGGATCAGTAGATCATGGCCTACTGTATCGAAAGCTGCGGTGAGGTCAAGCAACACCAGCAGTACCGATCCTCCTTTGTCTAGCTGGCGACAGATGTCATCAGAGATGGCCACCAGAACAGTCTCAGTCCCATCTGACGGAAGCCAGATTGAAATGGATCCAGGCCATCCATTTCGTCTAAGAATTTCTGAAGTTGGATCGCTGCCGCACGTTCAATCATCTTACTCAGAAACGGGAGGTTAGAGACCGGGTGGTAGTTGGTTAACATCGCAGGATCTAAGGTGGGTTTCTTTAAGAGGGGGCGGACTATAGCTTCTTTCAGGGCGTCTGGAAAGATTCCCTGCTCCAGGGAATTATTTATTATGTGCATCAGAGGGACCAACCAAGAAGGACAAGGATCCAAGGAACGGGTAGTTGGTCTTGCTGTAGATCGAATCTTACAGACAGCTTCTGTGTCCAGTAATGTAAATTGGTAAAATTTGGCGCTAATTGATGTTCGTGTTACCTCCCTCTCATTAGCGGACTCGGTCATAGGGGACAGTTCTTGACGAAGTGCAGTGATCTTCTCTGTGAAGAATTTTTGAAACTTCTCTGCTGTGACAGTTGAGGGGTTGCACTGGTCAAATTACGGACGATTTTAAAGATCGGCATGATTTAGCAGCAGCTATTTGGGAGATGTTGTATACTTTCTTGGCCTCTTTTGTGGCTAGTTCATACGTCTTACGGAAAGTTTTGAAGGCTAGTCTTGATGACTGGCTGGGTTTACGATGCCAAATGCCTTCTAGCTGTTTTCGTTTGCGCTTCAACAGCCGCAGTTCTTCAGTGTACCATGGTGAGCGGATCCTACGAGGGCGATAGGGGCGTTTTGGAGCAATCTGATCTAGGGTTGTGGACAAGACAGCATTCCAACTTCCAACTTGTTCATTGAGGGTATTTCCAGAGATTATCGAGGTCTTGAGAACCGACATGAATCTGTTGGGGTCCATGAGTCTTTTTGGGCGCACTAGTATGGGTTTTGGATCTACTCTCGGTGGTAATGGAGTCTCGATGCAGACTTTCAAGGTGAAATGATCGGACCAGGGGACCTCCATTAAGGTACGTTGTGTTACTCGTAGCCCAATGCCGAAAACTAAGTCCAAGGTATGGCCAGCCCGGTGCATAGGGCCAGTTACCGTCAATGAGAGCCCTAGGGTTTCCATAGAATAGATAAAATTCTTGGTCATAGGGGAAGTTGTAGTCATGTCCATGTGGACGTTAAAGTCCCCTAATACAATGAGTCTCGGCAGTCTTAATGCCCAATCAGCTACGAGATCAAGCAGTTTGGAGATGCTCTCTTTCAGGGCCCCGGGTGTTCAATATATTAGTAGAATTGTCAAGCTTTCCTTGATGTTTAGCGTTACTCCTAGGCATTCAGTGCCAATGATCTCTGGGGTTTGTTTAATCATGATAGGAATGTGTTCCCGGACTAATATTTCCACCCCTCCTCCCCTGCCCCCAATCCGTGGTTGATGGAACATCAGAAAACCTGGGGGTGTTAGCTCGTGGAGGGGTGTATTATCACCCTCATAGGTCCAGGTTTCTGTAATGCATATAAGATCCATATTTTGTTCAATGATGTAATCTCTGAGGGTGGCTGATTTGTTCAGGATGGACCTAGCATTGAGAAGTAATAAAGATGGGGAAAAGTGGGGTAAAGTCTGGGAATAGCTCGCAAATTGGAGGGAGAGCGAGTCTCCCGACGGCTCCATCATCCTCCGTTAATTGGCCTGCATCTGTTGTTATAGATCTCCATCCCCACGATTACTGGAATCCCCCCCCCCCCGGGGAGCTTCCTTGGCGATGTCCGTTAACTGGAGATAGTTACAGGGAGTGGTCAACCCCTCTGTTTAAACAGCTCCACTGGCTACCAATAACCTTCAATTCAAGGTGCAGGTTATTACCTACAAAGCCCTAAACGGTTCGGGACCTGCCTATCTTCGTGACCGCATCTTCCCTTACCAGCCCTCCTGCACCTTGAGATCATCAGGGGAGGCTCTCCTCTCACTTCCGCCACCATCTCATGCACGGTTGGTACGGAGGAAAAAGAGGGCCTTCTTGGTGGTGGCTCCCTGGCTCTGGAACTCCCTCCCCGGGGAGATCAGGCAGGCCCCGACCTTGTCCATTTTTCATAGAGAATTGAAAAAATGGATGTTCTGTCATGCCTTTGATTGAGCAGTTTCACCAGAGAACTATTCCTCTCCTACCCTGACTATGCATTTTATTTTGCCCACCAACCTGTTACCTGACACTTTAAGGCAGTGTTTCCCAACCTTTTTTGAGCCGCGGCACACTTTTAACATTTAAAAAATCTGGGGGCACACCACCAACCAAAATGACACAAAATGACACTGGGAGCAGCTGCTGGGAGTGCCGAAGCCGGAGGAGGGGGAGGAGCCAGGCCACGCCATGACCCGCCCCTCCCCCCAGCTTCAGTTCTCCCACAGCTTCGCCAGCCTTGAGGGGGCAGTGCCAAGCCAGCATTGTGCTGGCTCTGCCACCGCTGGCTTGGCACTGCCCCCTCAAGGCTGGCAAAGCTGTGGGAGCACTGAAGCCGGGGGAGGGGGCGGAGCCAGGCCAGGCCATGCCCCTCCCCTGGCTTCAATTCTCCCACAGTGCCTTTCTTCTTTTTCTTTGCCGTCGCCCGGCCCTTCCTCCTCCTCTCCCAAGCAGCAGGAGTTCGGCAGGAGGAGGGGGGGGGGCAGAGAGCTTTTCTCGTGGCACACCTGATGATCGCTCACGGCACACTGGTTGAGAAACACTGCTTTAAGGCATCTCTAACCTCGGTCTCCTTTAATATGCACTCTCCACTGGCCCCAATTCAGAAGCACTGCACTAATTTGAGTCTGATCCCAGTTTGATTGTTATCCCAGCCTATTGTTTTAAGATGTTGTTTTGATTGCGTTTATGTTTTTATTTGATTGCTTCTAATGCTGTTTTAATGCTATTTTATCTATAATATGGGCTTGTTCCTTGTAAGCTGCCCCGAGTCCCTTCGGGGAGATGGTGGCAGGGTATAAGAATATTATTATTATTATGCCCTCAACTGTCTACATCAGCAGATGACAGGTCGGAGCTCAGCAGATGGTCAGTGTAGATGGGGCCAAAGCCCATGTAGATGGTCAGTGTAGATGGGGCTAAAGTCTAGCACAGGCCTAGGCCAACACC
The DNA here is from genome assembly GCA_030556195.1 of Anolis apletophallus. Classification (NCBI taxonomy): domain Eukaryota; kingdom Metazoa; phylum Chordata; class Lepidosauria; order Squamata; family Anolidae; genus Anolis; species Anolis apletophallus. The sequence continues at coordinate 53,468,901 of JARBWK010000011.1, read as the reverse complement.
AGCCTTCTCTCTAGTTGAAGTCCAAAACACCTGGAGGGAGGGCTGAAATTGCCCCAGGCCTAGTCTAGCATGTAGCAGAAGGCTGCTATGGAAAATGATCTGTATCTAGAATGCTTGATGAATACAGTTAAGCAAACCTGATTGGTTATTCCAGCTGGAAACGTATACCATTACCTATGTGACCTAACTTTACATATAGTTAGCTAGAGTGGGTTAAGAAAGACTGTTAGCGAAGAGTGAAAATGTGTAACAGGACTTTGGCAAGAGTGCGTCAGTGTACGTTGGTCCCATTGCGTAACAGCCATTTACTGATTCTGATATATAGCAACATAACACCTTTTCTCTCCTAGATACATATTTCACAAAACTTTCCTGTACGCAAATGTCCAGCACAGGATTCTAGGTGTCTTCTTATTGTTCCCCCTTAAACATTTCCAGAAGTGAGATGAAACAGGATTTTCTATAGCGAGGGGGTCAGACTCGAAAGCTAATTTGCACAAGGTGAGATCCAAGGAATCGAAGAATCTAGGTCTCATAGTTGAGAAGCCTGAATAATAATAATATGATTATATAATAATTATATAAATAATTATAATTATAAGAAATAAAAAAAGTTTGGATTATTGATGTCGTCATACCAGGTGACAGTCGCATTGAGGAAAAACAGCAGGAAAAACTCAGTCATTATCAAGTTCTCAAAATCGAACTGCAAAGGCTCTGGCATAAACCAGTACAGGTGGTTCCAGTGGTAATCGGCACACTGGGTGCCGTGCCAAAAGATTTCAGTCAGCATTTGATTGACAAAATCACGATCTGTCAACTGCAAAAGGCCACTTTACTTGGATCTGCACACATCATTTGAAAATACATCACACAGTCCTAGACGCTTAGGAAGTGTTCAACTTGTGATTTTGTGATATGAAATCCAGCATATATATCTCGTTTACTGTGACATACTGTGTTTTGTGTCAGTAAAATGATGATGATATGATAATGATAATAATAATGCTGTATCTGGCCAGGTACAACACCTGGCAGGGATAATGCGTATGAAAGCTGCCACACCCAGAATGCCAGTTTTAAAGCAGGGATGGTTAATAGAAAGCAAAGAGCTATGCATGGAAAGGCAACCTAGAGCCCTCCAGGCAACCTTTTTTATTGACTGAGAAACATAAAGTGAAGGTAGATGTCGTAGGCAAAAATATCTGGAAGGTTTTTTGTGTGTGTGTCAGGAGCGACTTGAGAAACTGCAAGTTGCTTCTGGTGTGAGATAATTAGCCATTTGCAAGGACATTGCCCAGGGGGGCACCTGGATGACTGATGTTTTAACATCCTTGTGGGAAGCTTCTCTCATGTCCCCGCATGAGGAACTGGAGCTGACAGAAGGATTCGAACCTCTGACCTGTCATTCTTCAGTCCTGTCTGCATAAGGGTTTAACCCATAACGCCACCAGGAAGGTATCAAGGCACCTACCCTGGATCTCCACCATTCTCTATTTTGGTATTTTTACATTTAAGAGATTTCATTTCCTTGCAATTTCTTTGTTTTCCTTTTGCAGAGGAGGGCACGAAAGGAACTGTACGCGTGGCTATGTATCCCTTTTTCTTTTTGTCTTTAAAAAGTGCTTTTTTATGGAAGGGAGGCACATTCAGAGGTCCTTTCTTGGGTGTTGGGGGTGGAATTCCTCTTTCAAGAACAACATTCACATACAAAATAAGTGCTAGTTTCACTTACAATTCAAAAGTAAACACTTCTCTCTCTCCCCCCCCCCCCCAAACAGAAGAAGCCATAGCTGTCCTTAAAGCACATTTAATAGGCAATCAAAGAATGCAAATAATTAAAAAGCTATAATTACAAAATATAGCAATTACCTTGCAGAATATTATAGAAAGAAATTAATAAGTACTGGAGGAAGTATTTCAACTATATATACAGGAGAGCAGGATTGCTTTTCCAATTCATTTAATCGGCTATTTTTAAAGAGATGTTTCTCTTCCTAACATTTCAGTGCATCCTTTGGAAATGATTTCAAACCCTTTCCTTGCCTGCATTGATGAAACCTATAGAAAGAGACATTGCCTTTCCAAAAATTCTCTTCTTCTTCTTTTACACCCCAAATTATTGTTTTGTATTTGTGTGTGTGTATGTGTATTTCAAGCAACAAAAAGATATAGAAAAGGCACAGGTATGTGTAGAAGTAATACCAGGCTGAAAGAAAAAAACAATAGAGGGGGGGGAGGGACGAAGGGAAGGAAGGAAAACCAGAAACCGGCTCTGCAGGTCTGGTTGGATGTGAGAAAGATCCTAATCATTATTCTAATGCAGGCATGGGCCAACTTTGGCCCTCCTCCAGGTGTTTTAGACTACAACTCCCACAATTCCTAACAGCCAAAGGGCTGTTAGGAATTGTGGGAGTTGCAGTCCAAAACACCTGGGGGGGGGGGGAGTTGGCTCATGCCTGTTCTAAAACCAAACATGGCAAAGTGTTGATTAACTGGGAACGCTTCCACACATTACCTATAATTTGGGAGATAATGGGTTAAAAAGGGGTGTGGCCAGATGACGTTTGTGCTAAATGCATGCTCAATCGCAACGGAGGGGTAACTTGTTTCAAAAAGGTCCTACTTTATCCCAGTTCCGGATGAAAAAAGTGGATTTCCATGGGGAGTATGTGGCCCTGCAGTCATTTAAAGCTCTGGATTTCCCTCTTTTACCCCTGTGGAACCTGGTTCTCACCTGTGCAAGCGTTAAAAAACCTGAAACAGCTGATCAGATACTGGGGCTCCCATGGAGGCACAGCTCATTTCCAGGTGATTTCAAGAGAGGAGAAGTGGAGAACCATTAGAGGTCTCTAGAAGTGTTTATTTTAAAATTTATAATCTGAGGGAAATCTGACAGCATTTTTTTAATCCCTTCTGTTATGCGCTGATGCGTATATGTGCACATCAGAATCTCTCCGTATTTGTGTTAGGATATTTGCATGTGCGCATATAAGCATCAGCACATAACAAGTGATTTTAAAAAGAAGCAAACTTCTGATGGATGTCCCCTGCCCACTCTTCAGACACAAAATTGTGACCTGCTCTGAGGTCCCGGGTTTGTTTATCCCACATATTAATCCCGTGTTTTGGTGCTGCCTGCAAGCACCCCGGGAAAGCCTGTAGAAAAAGAAGAGAGAGCTCAAGTGCTTCCTGCATTGTTATCCCTCGGCCTGGGAGTGAAGCCGATGGAGGCTTGTTCTAAGGGAGGGCTGTTCTTCTGGTGCCCCCCTCTTGCGGATGCTTCCTCCCCTGAGAGGCTCCTTCTCCGGATGGACAAAACGGACGCCTGGTGACTCGGTGGGGGCTCCGAAAGGCAACCCGTGCTGCTGCTCCTGTCCAGGGGCTGCGTGGGCATGAAAGCGCAGGTGGGATTCCCAGAGGTGTGTAAGCTGCTGTGCTGTTTGTTCCCCTCCTCCTTGCTAGAATTGTTTTCTCCAATAGCGAAAGGCTTTGGAGAGGATTCATCCTGTGAGCAGGAACCAACTCTGACGGCAGTACGGCTTCCCTGCTCTGAGCAGCCAGGTTCGGGACATGTACTTACTTTGGCCAGCTTTTGCTGGAACTCACTCGTCCTGACTTTCTCTTCCGAGTAGCTGCTGCAATGGAATGGGGGGTCTGCTGGTGAATAAGGAGTTTCTCTGTCCTTTCCTTTTGTTTGTTCGTTTTCAGTGAAGTCGTCATGTGCAAAAGAGCTGGCTTGCAGGGACATCACTGATCTGCCCTGCAAGCTGGGGTGATCAATGTGCCTCGCTTGGACTATCTGGATGCCCCCAATGGAAATCATAGGGCAAGGGTTCCGGGGAAGCTGCTGGGAGTGCAGTGGGAGATGACTGAAGATGCGCTCTCCCACATGACTTGGATTACAGGTGCACATTTCATGGAGTGATTGCAAAGGTCTCATACAGAGAAGCTGATTCATAATGTCTGAAGAACATTTCCTCAATTCTGCCTTCTGTAAAGACAGGAGATTATAGACATGTCATTCAACTTGCAGCGCTGAAACACAGCTTGGATGGTTATTCTAAGGCCCCTTCTACACTGCCATATAAAATCCAGGTTATCTGTTTTGAACTGGATAATATGGCAGTGTAGACTCATATAATCCAGTTCAAAGCAGATCATGTGGATTGTCTGCTTTGATTATATGGCAGTGTAGAAGGAGCCTAAAATAGAATCATAGATTCATAGAATCATAGAGTTGGAAGAGACCTCATGGGCCATGCAGTCCAACCTCATTCTGCCAAGAAGCAGGAAAATCGCATTCAAAGCATCCCCAGCTGATGGCCACCCAGCCTCTGCTTAAAAGCCTCCAAAGAAGGAGCCTCTACCACACTCCAGGGCAGAGAGTTCCACTGCTGAACAGCTCTCGCAGATAGGAAGTTCTTCCTAATGTTCAGCTAGAATCTCCTTTCTTGTAGTTTGAAGCCATTGTTCCGCATCCTTTTCTCCAGGGCAGCAGAAAACAAGCTTGCTCCCTTCTCCCTATGACTTCCCCTCTCATCTTGATCCATGGCTCCCATCATGTCTCCTCAGTCTTCTCACACATTCTGGGCGTGGCCAGCACAAAGAGGGCACGGGATGAAAGATGGCGGCCAAAAAACGTGAGGCAGGCTTGAAGCGGCCACTGGCTCAGGCCCTCAAGCGGTTGGAGAGGGGAAAAAGCCCCTCAGCTGAGGGCCTGGTAGGGGCCGAAAGAAGAGAAGACCCAAGCCCTCTCATGAGGGCTAGGAGGGGGTGAGAGGCCCGCTAGAGGCCTTGACGCAGCCTGGAATCTGCAGGCCCTACCAGGACTGGGTGCTCTGGCTGGGCCGCTACAAAAAGAAAAAAAAAGAAAGCCCCAATGGAAAAACAGGCCAAAGGCCTGAAGCAAACTCTGTTGCTGTCTCTTGCTGGCGCGCTGCTTTCTGCTGCCGAGAATTCACCGCTGCTGCAGACTCCTTCAGTTGAAGCAGGGACAGTGCCTGCGCTGACCCCAGAGCAGCCTTTTAAAGCTGCCGCAGGGGGAAGGAAGCTGGCCCCCAGACTCATTCGGGCAAGTGGTGGGAAAACTTTCCCACCACGCAGGGGGCTTCTGGAAAGAAGAAGCCCCCTGCAGACTCCATGGCCGGCGGGATGGTGCCCACCGCTGCAATGGGCCTTGCCTCTCCTCCCTTCTCTTCAGCCTTTCCTCTCTTTCCTTCGGAGGAGGCTGAAGAGGAGGGAGAGGAAGCAAGGCCCATTGCGGCGGTGGGCACCCTCTAACTGATAATCTCTCGTCAGTCCTCTCTCCCTCCAGCCTTGAAAGGCTTTTCCTCTTCAGCCTTGTGACGGTCACTGTTATGTTGTTATTATTTGTTAGCTTGATGTATGGGTGAAATGGTGTGCATGTCCCTTTAAAATGGCTTCATAGATTGCTGTGGGGGCGTGGCTTAGTCTGTAGAGAGGAGATGGAGAGTTGATGAGTAGAGAGGGAGAGTTGATGACGGCGAGGGAGGTGAAGGAGTGTGTGTGAGAGAGGAAGGAAGATTGGGGACTTCCTGGGACAACAGGAAGGGACAACAGTTTTGGCGTTGTACTATTGGAACTGATGAATAAGTTATAATTGCTAACTGTTCTATTAAATAAAGAATTATTTTTATAACCAACAAGTTTGGTCATTTCGATACAGACAACTCTTCCAGCCTAGCATCTGAAGTAAGGGAGTAGGGTTGTCACAAATGGTGGCAGCTATGGGATACGGCGAATATCCAGTGTTTTGTAGGATTCTGGCAGAGATCCAGTGTGAGGGTTTCGGAAGAAAATCTTGTGGAGAAGCCACAGCTAGGGATCTGGAGCAAAGGGTCAGAAGGGATCGAGGAATCTAGGATCCAGGAGTGGTTTAGGGTGATCCAGTGGCCAGAAGCGTCCAGTTGGCTGGTGGTCAGGAGTCCAATAGCCTAGATTCAGGCAGAGAGAGAGAGAGAGGCAGAGAGAGGCAGAGAGAGAGAGAGGCAGAGAGAGAGAGGCAGAGAGAGAGAGAGAGCAGAGAGAGAGAGAGAGCGAGAGAGAGCTAGAGAGAGCGAGAGAGCGAGAGAGCAAGCCTGATGTGGCAGTAAATTGGTTCCTGTCAGGAAAAGATTTTTAAAAGTGCTTGCCATTGGAAACAGTGTCTACACACTATAGGGTACAAGTATACAAACACATGGGACTATAAATTCATACAAAATCTGCTAGAGTGTATTCTCATTTGTGGGCTCAAAGCCTATTCATCCAATAAATATTATTCAATACAAAATAAGCATGAACAATCCGGTCGCATATAACAAAATACCTTGAGGACGCAAGTGGGGTGGGTGTGCACGACGGGGGACGGATAGGCGGTCTTTTGTAAAGTGCGTACTAGGAGGTCCCAGCGGTCTAATGATGCACGCAATAGCCACAAAACTAAAATCCACAAGCTCCCATTGGAGGAAGAGGCGACCGAAAAGAGATGTTGCGGAGCGGCTTGTAGCCTGGAGATGGAAGCAGCAGGAACGCCAGAAACCGCAACGGTTGAGCTGCAGAGCTTTCTCAAGCGTTTCGCCTTGGGCTTTTTCAAGCGGCAACAGTCGTAGTAAATTACTCAGCTTTACAGGCATACATTATCTGCAAGTTTATATACTATAAATCCCAATTCTACAGTACAATAGTGACGCAATTAGAGGGTTACATACCATAACAAGGTAGATCCATACATGGCATGTCCTGTGGACCTGAAGGTGGGAACCAGGTACATTAAGTCGTATTTATACTGCTAACATTAGTAGTCAACACCTGTTTCACATCAGGAGCGCGTTAAGGGATAGGGTTTCGTTCAACCCTGACGGAAACTCAGTTTGTAAACACGTGATCCACGTGAGAAGCATGGAGGGACTCAGTGCATTATTGGACAAAGGGAACTTTGAACATTTTTCAATACATCTACCATTGTGGTCTATAAAGTTGCTACTTACCTGTCCCCCGTCGTGCACACCCACCCCACTTGCGTCCTCAAGGTATTTTGTTATATGCGACCGGATTGTTCATGCTTATTTTGTATTGAATAATATTTATTGAATGAATAGGCTTTGAGCCCACAAATGAGAATACACTCTAGCAGATTTTGTATGAATTTATAGTCCTGTGTGTTTGTATATTGGAAACAGTGTGTCAGTCCGCCTCTCTAGCATAAAAAAAATAAAATAAAAGGAGGGTTAAAAAGGAAAACCCTTTTTTTAAATAGCTGTGCATCAGCATACAAATTAATCCTGAGGAAAAAGTTATTGGAAAGGTAGGGGGTACTTGGAAGGAATATTATCTGCAGTTAAGGAATATTGCTCTGAGGTAAAAGTGTGAGGTAATTTGTAGGGGCAAATGTGTGTAACCAGAAGTGGCTTTGAGAAGGCAAAAGAAAGCAATAGAAGGATTTTCAGCACTTGAAAGGGGATTTCTCTGGAGGGGTTTGGTTCACCAGGAATCAGGCAAGAAAGTATTCGCCTTGCCAGAGTGACTGTTAATTTTGGTGGGAAAACTGTGTGGCTCTACTGTTAAGTTAGCAGCTCTAGCTCTGGTAATGTAGAAGAACACACTTAGCTAATAAAAATAAATCAAATGACAGCTCTCTGGGGTACATTCTTGAGGTAAAGTAAGAGGGCTCAGTCACTTATCAAATTAAAGTGGTTTAAAGTGTCCTGAGAATTAAAAGTTTTGGGGTAAGGTCTAAAGACAGTTCAGAAATTGCAATTAGTCCAGCGGGCGGCAGACAGATTACTAACTGGAGCTACATACAGGGAGCATATCATCCCCCTGTTGTGTCAGCTCCACTGGTTGCCTGTCCAATTCCGAGCTCAATTCAAAGTGCTGGTTTTGACCTTTAAAGCTCTATACGGTTCTGGCCCAGCTTACTTGTCCGAATGCATCAGCCGCTACATCCCACCTCATAATTTAAGATCATCCGGGGAGACCCTGCTCTCGCTCCCACCTACTTCTCAAATGCGGTTGGTGGGGACAAGAGATAGGGCCTTCTCGGTGGTGGCTTCCCGCCTGTGGAACGCACTCCCAATTGATATATGATCAACCTTATCCCTCCTAGCATTCAGGAAAAAAGTGACATCCTGGCTATGGGACCAGGTGTTTGCACATTAGCACAGTGCAGCACTTTAGATTGGATTGTAATGGCAACCTGGTGGACATGGCCCAATGCTTCTATTATGGACAGAATACTGTTTTTAACTTATGTGAATGTATATGATGTATTTTAATGCTAACTGTAATTTAATGTATTTTAATTCTGACTGTTTTTGGTTTTCTATTATATGTATACTGTGTTTTTGGCATCGAATTGTTACCGTTGTTAGGCCGCTCTGAGTCCCTCCTCGGGGGTTGAGAGGAGCGGGGTAGAAATGGTGGAAATAAATAAATAAATAAACCCAAAGGTACATTCAATTAGGCTTGTCAGCAATGTGGGGGCGTGGCTTAGTCTGTAGAGAGGAGATGGAGAGTTGATGAAAAGAAAGGGAGAGTTGATGAGTAGAGAGGAAGGCGAAGGAGTGTGTGACAGAGAGGCTGATGAAGAGTGAGGAAGGAAGATTGAGGACTGACGTTTAGGGACAACTGTTTTGGCATTGTAGTATTGAAACTGATGAATAAGTTAAAAGTGTTAACTGCTCTATTAAATAAACTATTATTATAACCAACAAGTTTGGTCATTTTGGTACAGACGACTCTTCCAGCCTAGCATTCGAAGTAAGGGGGTAGGGTCATCACAAGCTTCCTCCGAAGGAAAGAGAGAAAAGGCTGAATTGGAGGGAGGAGAGCCAAGGCCCATTGCGGCAGTGGGCACCATCCCCTCAGCCATGAAGTCTGCAGGGGGCTTCTTCTTTCCAGAAGCCCCCTGCGTGGTGGGAATCTTTTCCTGCCACTTGGCCGGATGAGTCTGGGGGCCAGCTTCCTTCCCCATGCGACAGCTTTAAAAGGCTGCTCTGGGGTCAGTCCTCCCTCCAGCCTTGAAGGAGTCTTCAGCGGCGGCGAATTCTTGGCGGTAGAAAGCAGCACGGCAGCGAGTGATGGCAACAGGGTTTGCTTCAGGCCTTTGGCCTGTTTTTCCATTGGGACTTTTTTTTTTTGTTGCAGCGGTAGCGGCCCAGCCAGGGCACTTGCCTCTCCTCTTCTCCCTCCTCCGAAGGAAAGGCCCTTCAAGGCTGGAGGGAGGACTGAGGAGGGAAAACTTTCCCGCCCACACAGGGGCCTTCTGGGAAGAAGAAACCCCCTGCAGACTCCATGGCCGGAGGAAGGGAAAAACCCGCGAAATAGCTAGTCCGCAATAAGTGAACTGCGAACAGCGAGGGGACACTGTACTGCTCTCGAGCCAGGCATCCCCCATTCTGTATCTTAAATAAGAAACACTACGTATGTAACACAATTTGAAACATTTTCTGTTCCTGGTTTGAAAGTGTTATTTCCTGTTTAATTGTGTGGCCTTACTTTGAAAGTAGTTGTTCTACTCCAGAAACACTGTTGTTTTTGTGGCTGCCATTTCTAACCTTTCACATGCCATTTTTAACCTTTTGTTCAGAGTGCCAAAACAAAGTTATTTGCAGTTTAATAAACTTTTTCCACGTTTTTCATGATAGAACCAATTAGGAAATGACATTTATAACCCAGGAACAAAAATTGTGACATAGGGTAATTAGATGCAGTTCTGAGGGATCAAAATAGTTGGTTTTGATCCCTACAGTAAACATTTTTTTTCCAAGTTAAGCCTTTACTTTTGATTAGAATCACACACATAAACCCACCCGCATGAACAGACCTGGACAAAATCCATTTATTATAATGTGCACCTTCACATTATACAGAAAATACAGTATTTACTTTTCTGAATTCAAAAGTAGATAAATATTTATAAAACTCCTAACATCATATATAATATATCTCCCGCTCTTGGCCTTTGGGAAAAACTTGAAAACTTTCCTGTGTGGAATAGCTTTAAATTTATGGTGACATGACAGAAGCCTAGGACCTGCACTTTATAATCACATTTTACCTCCCTCGGTATTTTAGACTGTTTAATTGGGTTTGATAATTTTACGTCCAATATGGACTGATTTGGAATTATTTGAATTATTTTATATTGTTATGTTTAAACAATGGTTAAAACATAACAATATAAAATAAACCGCCTTGAGTCCTTGGAGAAAGGCAAAATAGAAATATTCTAAATAAATAAATAAATATCTCTCATAATGTTACCATCTATCATGAAAGGAGTGACATTATTTCTCAGGGTAGTACAATCATTATGTAACTTAGGTATTCTTCAATTAATGCAACCCCCCCCCCCATTTTAAGATAATCCTGTAGAATTTAGCCGATGAAGCAAGATTAAACGGTTTTTAATTTTTATGCAAACTATAAGTTTAAAACTTTTTAAAAAGTTCTCTGTCTGTATGATCATGTGTGCTGCCTTGTCCCCTACTTCTGTTTACAGTTGCACATATTATAGTAAGTTTTAACCCTTTTATGAACCCAAAATAATAACTTAAAAAATAATATGTGGAAAAGTTTGAAAACTATATTGCAAGTTTTAAAAACTATATTGCAAAAAATAAATGGTGAAGCAACTCTTCATGTAGATAGTTACCTCCATACTCAGGCCTTTAACATTCAAGAGCACAGATTTAACCTGAATGATCTTAAACGGAATTAGTTTAACAAGGTCCTGATTTTTAAAAAGGAAAATGACTCAAAAGGATAAAAACAGGTTTCCACTGCATCTCCCCACTTGTTTATTTCCATCATTCTTTTTAAAAAAGTAATCCCTTCTTTTAAAATATCTTAATTTAACGCAATCCATTTGCAGATCCCTGATGTGAAAATTAAAGAGCTTACCGTTTTAGGTTCTTCATACAGCACTGTACTTTTGTCAAAGGACCAGTGAGGTAGAGGCATCAGAGGTGATATTTCAGGCTGAGTTTTAGCCAAGCTATGAACTTCTTTGTCTGCTTCAGAGAGGTGACAAGAGGGCACATCCTCTCTCCCTTGAGATGGGTTTTGTGAAGGTGACGGTTCTGAGCAGCTCCCAGAGAACAGTTCATTCATGGATACATATCTCACTGCTGCTATTTCCCTGACTGGAGAAACGTGCCATACAGGAGACACACTTCGTTCTGGTGAAAAGTACGCCTGTGATGACCACTCTTGACTTGGAGAGATGTATCTGTTTAAGGACCACTCGGGTTGTGAGGACAGACTAGATGGTGGGGCAACCTCTTGGCTTGGAGATATTACCCTGTGAGAGGAAGAGATCCCCAGCCCCGTGGAGGGGCTTCTCAATAAGGAGGTCTCTTCTGAAGATGAGAATCTCTTAGGTGGAAATTCACATTTGGTCAACACATGCCTACTACTCATAGCCAGCATTGATTGATAAATGTCCCCACTATCAGAGCCAAACTTTATTCCAGAACAAGTGTCTTTGGAGATGGAGAAATCCACTGGCTTTGCCACTGATCCCTTCTTAGCAGAAGCCAGGAGCAAACTAGAGGTCAAAACTGGGCTGTGAATTCTCAAGGAGCTGTGACAAGCCACAATTACACTACTTCCTGATGCCCGTTTCATTTCTGGTCCTGAGCTGCCTGTCTGATGATTCTGAACAGTGTGTTCTCTGCTACAGGCAATGTTCTGCATTGAAGGCAAAGCTGCTGTGGTTCTTTTTTTATGGGAAGAGGGATCACTTCTTAGGTAAAGCCCTTGGAGGGGAGTGTTCTTCATTTCTGGTGGCTTTAACGGTGAATTGTTTTCGCCCTCCTCCTCCTCCTCCTCCTCACTGTCATCCTCCTCATCCTCCTCTTCCAAATCTGAAAACTTATGTTCTTCAAAGAGCTCAGATCTTTCCTGCCCTTCCGAATCTTGAAAGATAGCTTCACTAGTCCCTAAGAGAAAGAAAGATACAAATAACATATCAAATATGCAGTTTCAAACAAGAGTTTCCCAAGTCCTAGATCCTAGAATTGGAAGATATCACATGGGCCACCCAACCCCTGCCATGATGGAATTCACAATCGAATTGCTCTCAACAGAAAACCTCCAGAGAAGGAGGCTCCATCACAATATGAAACATTGCATTCCATGGTTGAACAGCAAGAAGTTCCTTCTTAGGTTCAAATGGAATCTCTTCTTATGGCCAGGAAGTTCTTCTTAATGTTCAATGGAATCTCCTCTCCTGGGATTTGAATCCATGATTCCATTGAGTCCTAGTTTCCAGGGCAGCAGAAAAAAATTCTACTTCCACTTCCTTATGACACCCTTTCACATATTTATACATGGCTCTCATGTCTCCTCCTCTCAACCTTCTCTTCTACAGGCTAAACATGCCCAGCTCCTTAAGACACTCCTCAGAGGGATTTCTGGTCTCCAGACCTTTGAGCCTCCTCTGGATACCTTCCAGCTTAGAGTCAGTATCTCATTTGAATAGAATTGGACTCAGTGTGATCCCAAGTAAAGATGTCTGACGAAAGCCGAATAGAGAGGGTTCTATCCCTTTGGATGCAGCCCATTGACTTTTTTAGCTGCTGCATCACACTCTTGGCTTATGTTCAGCTTGTTGTCCATGAAGACTCCAAGATCTTTTTCACATGTTTCTCTGTTATGGTGCCAGGTGTTACCTATCCTGTCTCTGCATTTCATTTTTTCTGCCTAAGTGTCTTACATTTGTCCTTGTTGATATTCATTGTGTTAGTTTTTGCCAATCTGCTCTCTAGGTCATTTTAAATTCTGATCCTATCCACTGGAGTATTCACTCTCCCTTCCAGTTGGGTCCCATCTGCACACTTTGTTTCCTATAAGTTATAATTTGTGCTGAAAGACTTGGGAAATAATCTTATAGAGGCTATTTCTCTAGGAATCTTCATATCCTCAAACAATTTGTCAGGATTGTATATCTGGGGCCCAGAATTCAGCGCCCAAAATCCAGATGCCTGGACCCTGGACCATGAGAGCAAACGGTCCTCAAGCCTGGCAGGATGATTTTTGCAAGAAAGATTTTTGTGGAAAGAGCGGGGATTCCAGATTCAAATGGGGAGGAGTGTATATAAACCGAGGGTTGGGTGTAGAGTGTCAATTCTGGCTTTGTTCCTGTTGGTGTTCCTTAGTAAAGTTTGCAGTGACTCCCAAGATGCTTCTTGTGTGGTCATTTTTGAGCGGCTATAGTGAGCTGATAGTTAAGCCAGAATTCTTTCTCACCCTCCTGCAGTTGCAGTGAGGTGAGGTATGGCGGAAAAGCTGGAGGAGATTTTCAGAGCGGAGGGCAGCACTCCGGAGATCATCCTGGAGGAGACACAGCTGACATCCAGGCAATCCGGCGACTGGGCAATGCCACGGCTTATAACAAGCCCAATGGTGCAACCCAGCGAAAGACAAGGCCCCCTCGGGAAAGCAGCGGGGAGAGCCTGGAGTTGGAATTTCCCTCCCCGAGGCAGCTAGCTTTTCTGGAGGAGAGAATGGCCGCGATGGAGACGACCTTGCTAGTGATGTCCAGAGTGTTGGAGTGTATCGCATCCTCTGCATGAGGAGATGAGGCAGCAAGCAGGGTCCCTATGGAGCCTTAACACAGCAAGCAGCCAGGGGTTTGCTAACCTGCCAGAACCCCGGAGCAAGTTGATGACGGAGGAGCTGGGAGCCCGCCCGAAAGGTCCCATCCTTTTGGGAAGGGGGCTCGCTCCTCTAGAAGAAGAGAGTGACAGTGACAAGGAGGAGGAACCACAGCACACTCCAGTGGAGCCCCCAGGGCCCCCACCAGGGGCAGGGAGAGGCAAGGGACCTCCCAGGGCGCAGCAAGAGGCCAGACCGCCAGGCAGGCCTTTCCGGCAGCTCGTTCCCCACGGGCCCGTGGGGATACCCGCAGATGCCGCCCCCACAGCGAAGAGAGGAACTCCGGGTGGAATTCGGAGGGGAGCCAGCTGCGTTGGCGTTTTTCACAACCACTGTGAGGAACTACATGGCGGATTATGGTAATACCTTTGCCAGCGAAGCACCTCAGATGAAGGGGCGGCTGACTGGTTTGTCCAGTGCCATGGACAGAATGATCCCTGTTTGGGGACCATGAGAGGCTTCTTGGCAGTGCGAGAATCCCGCTTCCGAGACCCACTTGAAAAGGTGCGAGCCAAAGAGAAACTAAAGACTATCTCGCAGGGGCCTACGTCTGTTTCAGCTTATGCGGAGGAGTTCCACGGACTCGCAGGGAAGGTCCCTGAATGGTCCGAAAAGACCCTGCTTGAGATCTTTAAGGAGGGGCTCCGAAAAGACATTCTCGAGTGGTGCTTTCATCACGACGATCCTGAATCCCTAGACAGATGGATCCAGTTGGTGGGACGAGTGGAGACGATCCTGGCACAGATGTGACGTCATCGAGGAGGACAATTGACGCAGAGCAGGCCGAGGCGGGAAACCAAGGAAGAGCGACCAGGAGCGACCCGAGAAGAAAGTAGAGTCGTAAGGCGAAGGAAAGGAGAAGAAGGGGGGTGTTTTGTCTGCGTCCGACAGGGGCATCGGGCAGCCAACTGCTGGCAACGGAAAGGGGGAGAGGCACAGAGGATTAACCCTGTGGCAGCAGCAGGGAAACGTGCTGAAGAGGATCCAGTCTCGGTGGAGGTTGGAGGGGAGGTGGTGAGTTGCAATGGGGGGATGATGGTGTTTCCAGTAGAATTTAGGAGTCAGGGCATGACAGCAACGTGTAAAGCTTTTGTTGACTGTGGCTGCTCCAGAAATATCATAACCCCTGAGCTAGCTGCAGGGTTAAGATGCAACCAAGTGGCCCTAGACTCCCCAATAGCATTTTTGCAGATGGATGGGACCACACCTTCAGGGTCCTTGGCTAAATTCAGGACGGAAGGGGTGCAATGCCAGTTAGGAACATGGAATGGGGAGGTCACATTTGTAGTGTCCCAAATAGCGAAATATAATGTCATACTGGGTATGTCATAGCTGAGGGAAGTAAACCCCGAGATTGACTGGGCTAGTGGGAAGATGAAGTTTGTTAGCGCAAGGAACAGCAGCGGCGAGAAGGAAACAAAGGGAGGCGCACATGCTAGTGGGGAGGAAACGGCCAAAGCAGCCAAGGTTGCTAGGGAGATCCCTCCCGAATTCAGAGACTTTGCAGATGTGTTTGATCCAATAGAAGTGAGCCGCTTTCCCCCAAAACGCAACATAGAGTGTAGTATAGAGTTAGTGAAAGGGGCCACCCTACCGAAACCCAAAATATACTCCATGTCACCTAAAGAGAAGGATGCTTAGAGGGACTTTATTGACTTAAACCTTAAAGAGAGGTTTCATAGAACTTGCCACCTCGACCCTGGCAGCACCGGTCCTATTTCAGAGGAAAAAGGACGGCTCCTTACAACTGTGCACTGATTACAATGCTATAAGCACGGTGAACAAATACCCGATGCCCTTACTTCTCTACAGCGTCAAACCGGGCAAGAGGGATGGCGAAATCGCCGTTCCTCTTGCCCGGTTTGACGCTGTAGAAGGGAGGGAGGAGCAAAGGGGAGCCCCTCTTTGCTCCGCCCTCCCTCCTACAGCGTCACTCCGGGCGGCAGAAGCGGCGAAATTGCCCCCCGCGATCGGCCCCGCCCCCTGCTGTGGCTCGCCAGGTGCTCAGTCACCGGAATTCTGGCCCTTGGGCCCGTAAAAGTTGGACAGCACTGTTCTAAGAGAACCACTGAGGCATGGCTGTGCGAACTAGGAGCCAAGCAGCATGGGAGGAGAAGTTCACTGCCAATACTTCAGAAGGAGGGGCATGGGAAAGTGAACTGAAAGCAGCTTATGCTGGGGATGAATGGCTGGGGGGGGGGATAAACCCAAGTCCGAAAACCAAGGAGGGGTGTTGTTTGTCAATAAGAAACTGTACATTCCTGAAGTGTTAAAACATAAGATGCTACAGAGGTGCCACAATTACAAAAGCGCTGGGCATTTGGGTTTCACAAAGACTATAAAATTGTTGGCCAGACAGTGTTGGTGGCCCTTGGTGCGGAAGGACACTAAACTCTATATACAGGGGTGTGAACTGTGCGCAGAAAACAAAAGACCCACGGGGAAGCCACGCTGACGTTTACAAACCGTGGCCGACCCCAAAACACTCTGGACGCACATCGCCATGGATTTCGTGGGCAAGCTGCCATCCAGCAGGGGATACAAATTTATATGGACAGTTATGGACCTATTTTCTAAACAGGCAGATTTCGTCCCTCTGGCCAAATTGCCTTCGGCCGAGAAACTCTGTGAACTGTACATAAAGCATATCTATCGCCTTCATGGATGCCCAGAGAATATAATAAGCGACAGAAGTGTACAATTTACCGCCAAATTTTGGAAACGCTTTGTGGGAGCTATGGGAGCTGAGCAGGGGCTCAGCTCTGCCTATCACCCTATGACCAACCAGGGGGGAGGGGAGAAAGGGCACAACAGACATTGGGACATTTCCTCAGGACTTATTCTAACTACCAACAAAATGACTGGGCAGACATACTTCCATTCGCAGATATAGCTTACAATGGGGCGGTACATTCAGCTTTGGACCAGCTGACAGTTTTGAACATTCTTCAGAGGCAGCCCTACATATGTAGAGCGTATTACAGCCATCCAAATGGGATGCAACTAAGACACATATCACCGTAGTCAGATCCAGCATCTCAAGGAATGGGTGCAGTTTGCACACAATTATCAAATTGTGTTTATTCAAGCTTTCTTTTTTAAAAAAACAAAACAAGAAAACCCTCAAAATCAATGTGTTTTTAACTTTAACATTATTTCACCTTGTAGTAGAAATTCACTTTATCTCCAGTTTAAATGTGTTCTCCTTTTAAAATTAAAAGCACTAGGTTGTGATCTGAAAAAGACTTTGGAAGAATTTCCATTTTTTAATTAACCTGCACAGCCATCTAGATAAGAAAAATATCCTGGAAAAAGATTTGTGTCTTTCTGGGAAAAAAGGATATTCCTTTGCATCTTCATATTCGAACCTCCATGCCTCCTGGGGGTCTATGTGGTCAGTAAATTCAATAAATGGTTTTGGTAATTTTAAATTTAACTTATCTCCATTTAAATTTGTTGAACTTCTAGCAATTCTTGGTTTAGTTATTTCATTTGAAGTCTCTACGAAATATCATATGAGAGATCTAGATATTTTCCACCAATTTTTCATCAAATACTGTTTTATTTTCTGATAGCAAGTGAGTTCATGCTCACCATCAAAAGTTTAATTCCTTGTGGGAGGCCTATCATTGCCAAATCTGAAGCTATACTACGAGGCGGCAGCTCTGTCCTGGGTAATGGACTGGACCACCCTCCAAAAGAAAAAGATACTGAACAGAGAAGGCCAGGAAGAGGATGGCATGCGTATCTGTGGCGGGATAAGGCCAAGGTGGAAAATAACTTCTCCAACCACCACATAAGAGCGGCCCTGCTAAAGGTATGGAAGAGATACAAAGGCAGAATTTACACCAAGACCCCGCTTTGGTTCTCACCAATTGAGGCACAACACAGGAGGGAGACCCCACCAGAAAGATGGTATACATACAAAGATCTTCTGCAGAAAGAGGGGAACTCATGGAAATTAAAATCACTAGAAGAATTAAGGAAGTTCGATGAAAACATCTCCTGGCTTCAGTTCTTCCAAATAAAGGAAGACTATAAAACAGACATAAAAGCCGGTTTTGCAGACAGAGAGACAATATGGGAAAAGGCAATGAAGCCGGGAAGAAAACAGATCAAAATACTCCATAACCAACTACTGGAGTGGGACACCGAGGAAGATCAAATAAAAGAGAACATGATAAGCTGGGCAAGAGATCTAGGATGCCCAATTCGACTCAAGGAATGGGAAGACATTTGGAAGAATAAAATCAAATATTTAGGATTTACGACAACATCCGAAAACTGGTACAAGATGTTCTTCCGATGGCATTTAACACCAGATAAACTGGCTAGGATGTACAAGCATGTTAACAACAAATGCTGGAGATGTCAAGACCATAGAGGAACCTT
The DNA here is from genome assembly GCA_030556195.1 of Anolis apletophallus. NCBI lineage: Eukaryota > Metazoa > Chordata > Lepidosauria > Squamata > Anolidae > Anolis > Anolis apletophallus. The sequence continues at coordinate 53,450,844 of JARBWK010000011.1, read as the reverse complement.
CATGCATTGTTGGTGGAACTGCCCAAAAATAAAAACTTTCTGGAGAAGTATACATGAACATACGCAGAAAGTTTTAAAGCTAAGCTTACAACTCAAACCAGAGTATTTCCTGCTTAACATTATAGAAGAGGGATTGGACAAAAACGAAGAAAAACTGTTCTTCTACCTCTCAACAGCCGCCAGACAAATCATTGCAAAGAACTGGAAAAATAATGAGCCCCCAAAAACAGAGGACTAAAAGATTTGATAGAAGACCAGAAGGAAACAAACAAAACAAACTGGAAACAGGTACTAACATATTTGAAAGAGGTAGAACATAGGTGAGGAACCCCCAAGGGAACTCCAAATGGAACGGAAGTCCAAGCGGCAATGGACAGGCGATTTACAGAGAAGATCTGATATTACAAGCAGATTGGAAACTCCGCAGACTGGACCGGAAGAGAAAGCCTACAAGTTCCAAGGACTGTGGGACTTACTTTTACTACCCTTCTGGAAACTCTTTCTTCTTGATCTCCTTTTTCTTTTAAACTTCTAATCTACGTTTACTCTACTTTTCACTCTTTTTTTCACTCTTTTCACAACACTTTTCTATTCCTTATCCTCTTCCCCTCTTTTTCTCCCTTTCCTACCTTCCTTCTCTTACTCTTTCTCCTCCCCTCTTTTTCTATACAGTCTTCTTTATTTTATTCATGTAAAAAAACAACCTAATAAAAATCAAAAGTTTAATTCCTTGTAGCTGCTTTTCCAGTCACATATATCTTTCATTTTCATCTTCTAAAACATTTTTGGTTGTTAATTTTATGTTGACATAATAAATGGCTATGCTCCTCTTCTTTTCATCCACGGAACAGAAGCAATTTTCTAATTTCAAAGTTGTTAACAGAAAATAATGTTTTTTCTTATATGTGTCTCTTGAGTGAAATTAAATAATATTTATATTTTTTCAAATAGTGAAAAAGTTTCTGAATTCAAAGCTCTAATGTTGAACTGTGAGCTGGACTCTTTTTTGTGTTCTCTTATTCTTATTCTATTTTTTGTGAGCTTATTTGAGTTTTACCCATTTTTCTAAACCTTTGGCTTTCTGTATTGTATTTATGGTAAAACCTTTCTGGTTGGAACTGAAAGTGGCACCTTTCAACTTTTCCCATCTCATTTGAATTTTACTTCTTTTGAACTATTTTGATCTATTTTGATCTTTTAGATGCAATTTCTTTTTTCTCAAAATTCTGGGTGGAGTATCTGGACCTGGATTTCTTTCCCATACATCACCTTCTGCTATTGTTACTCTAGAACAAAAAAGGTTACAAATCGGTTTTTGGTCAACTTTAGATTTTATTTGATTTGGGGTGCTGGTTCAGAAAATTGCATTGGATAGACCACATCAGCTCTAGTTTCTAATACAGAATATATGTCATCCAGTAGTCGCTATCGGCTTGCCCAAAAAACCCTGTATTTAATACTCTAGAGCTGATGTGGTCTATCCAATACAATTTTCTGAATCAGCACCCCAAATAATCCAGGAACAGGCCTAAAAACTAAGAAACCAAGAAAAAAATTGGTTGGGCTCTGTTTTTATCAGCTCATGTTAAAAAAGAAGAAGAGAAGAGGGCTGAGGTTGAAAAAAATACAAAAAGCAGAGCCTGAGACCCAATGGCTTTATTATTATAATATTATTATTATTATTCGGAGTTATGGGCTGGAGTGTTATCAGTATGCTGATGACACCCAGCTCCTTCTACGGAAGGACAGCTGACCGGACTTGTTTCCTGATAACTTCACATCTTGCCTTGAGGCCGTAACAGGTTGGCTGCGTTCCAGTAGACTGAGGGTAAATCCGGCAAAGACAGAGATCTTGTGGCTGGGTCGTCCTGGATTAGATAAGGTTTGGTTACCCACCTTAGACGGTGAACCTTTCTCTCCAGCTCTCCAGCCTTGGTGTCATTTTTGAATCGTTATTGACAATGGAGGCCCAGGTGTCCGCTTTCAGTAAGTCGGCCTTTTTCCATCTTCAGCAGGCTAGGCGGCTGTGCCCTACCTGTCCAGGGATGACCTGGCCACAGTGGTTCATGCCACAGTGTCACGCCCCTGCATGGTCCCCAACCTGACTTAAGCCCTCAGCCAGCTGAAGCGGAAACACTTGTCACGCTTCCAACCAAGTTTGCGGACTTCTGGGATGTGTTCAGTGAAAAAGAGGCTGATCAACTTCCCCCCCATAGACCCTATGACTATGCGATTGACCTGATCCCGGATGCCCCAATCCCTCGCAGACGGTTGTACTCCCTCTCTGAGCCTGAGCAGAAGGCGCTGCGAGAGTTTTTAGATACTAATCTGTGTAAGGGATTCATTCGGCCATCTCAATCTCCAGCCGGGGCCCCAGTCCTATTCGTGAAAAAGAAGTCGGGTGAGCTACGTTTGTGTAATGACTATCGGGGGCTAAATAACATTACCATTCGGAGCCGCTACCCCCTCCCGCTGATCCCAGAGATGTTGGAGCAAGTAAGGGGGGCCATGGTGTTCACTAAACTGGACCTGCGAGGGGCCTACAATCTGATTCGCATTCGGAAGGGAGATGAATGGAAGACGGCGTTCCAAACCAAGTACGGAGCTTTCGAGTACCTCGTTATGAGTTTCGGCTTGTCCAACGCTCCCGCAACCTTCCAGCATTTCATGAATGACATCTTTAGACCGTTTTCTCCTTGTGTATTTAGACGACCTGCTTATCTACAGTAAAGATCAAACCACACACAATCGGCATGTGCGGGCTGTGCTGCAGAGGCTCAAGGATCATGGCCTTTATGCTAAACTGGAAAAGTGTGCTTTTCACCTGCCGAAGGTGGACTTCCTGGGGCACTGCATTTCCACCCAAGGGATTTCAGTGGACTCAGTCAAAGTGGAGGCGGTGATGCAGTGGAAATCCACGGGATTCAAAAAAGACATTCAGAGATTCATGGGCTTCGCAAACTACTATTGTAAGTTCATCCCGGATTTTGCCTCTTGCTCTGAACCCATCACTCAGTGACTGAGGGGAAAGACTCCGTTCCGTTGGACGGAGGCAGCTGAGAAAGGGTTCCAAAAGCTTAAGGATTTGTTTATCACTCAGCCAATCCTTCAGTATCCAGACCCGGACAAGCCCTTCATGGTTCAGGCAGATGCATCCAATGTGGTGGTGGGAGCAATTTTGTTTCAGCCTCAAGGACAGGATTGGCTGCCCTGCGCCTATTTCTCTAGGCAACTCACAGCCCCAGAAAAGAACTATACCATTTGGGAAAAAGAGCTCTTGGCTATTAAATCGTTGTTTGATTTTTGGAGACATTGGCTTGAGGGGGCCAAACACCGGATCCAGGTGCACACAGATCACCGCAACTTGGAGCATTTAAAACCGCGCAGAAGCTCAACCAGAGACAACAGCGGTGGACCTTGTTTTTTGAGCGTTTTGACTTTCAGATTCACTATGTGACCCCCGCCCAAACCAAGCAGGCGGATGCTTTGTCCAGGAAGCCAGAGTACACTCACGGCCGTGAGGAGGACGCCGCCTCGCAGCTGTTGCGCTGTGAAAATTTTGCTGCTGCCTCAGAAGCCGTGCCCTCAGACGCCTCGCCCCAGGCTGTCCGCAGCAACTCTTCTCGACCCCCGGATGTGCTTCCCCTGCATGGCCAGATCCGTTCCAGCCAGGAAGAAGATCCGTGGGTAAAAGAGCAGCTGCGTAAGGGGTTGCAATTCCCGTTTCATGTTAAAGACAATGTGCTGTGCAGAAGCAATCAAGTCTATGTCTCCCCAGGCCCCGAAAGACTAGAAATTTTGTGGTTGTGCCATGAGAGCCAGCCGGCGGGACACTTTGGGTTATTTAAAACTTTGCAATTGATGCTGAGGGATTTTTGGTGGCCCCGGATCCGGAGGGAGGTGGAAGAGTACGTAGCCTCCTGCTCGGTGTGCCAGCCGGCCAAGCCAGCAGTGGGAAAACCCTCAGGACCCACTCCCTCCTGTCCATCAGCTGATTTCATCATTGACCTCCCAGCATCCCGGGGCCATACACCATTTTGGTGATAGTGGACTGTTTCACTAAAATGGCTCATTTCCTCTCATGTCCAGGCCTGCCTACGGCTAAAGAAACAGCGAATTTGTTTCTCCATCATGTTTTCAGACTTCATGGCCTACCTCAGAGCATGACCGAGGCAGTCAGTTCACCTCCCAATTCTGGAAGGCAACCCAGAGGTTGCTGGGTATTGAAGCCCGGATGTCATTGGCGCACCACCCCCAGATCCGGAGCGGACAAATACCTGCGGTGCTATGTAAACTACTAACAGGACAATTGGGCTTCATTGTTGTCACTGGCTGAATTTGCTTACAATAACTCTGTGCAAGGCAGTACCAAGGAGACTCCCTTCTTTGCCAATTTTGGATACCATCCCCGGTTCTATCCGGTGGTTGTGGAGCCTGGGAATGTCCCTGCCGCGGAGGACTGGCTCCAAGAACTCACAGCGGTTCAAGAGGTCCTTAAGGCCCAGTTGGAACAGGCCAAGTTGGATTTCAAAAGAATGGCTGATCGGGGTCGACAAGAGGGGCCAGAAGTGCAGGTGGGAGGTCGGGTTTTGTTGTCCACTCGCCACGTGCCCCTCCAGAGGCCTTGCCATAAATTGGATGCCAAGTTTTTGGGACCTTACCAAATCCTGGAAAAGATTTCGCCTGTAGCTTTTCGGCTACAGTTACCCAAGGGGATGAAGATTCATCCAGTGTTCCATCGCTCCTTGCTAAAGCTGGCGAATGAACTGTGTCCGGATGTGGGTAAGCTGCCCCCTCCTCCAGTGCTACGGGATGGGGAGGAGGAATATGAGGTCGAGGAGATTCTAGACTCACGCATGTTTCGGCGCAAGCTACAGTACTTGGTGGATTGGAGTGGATACGGCCCGGAAGAAAGATGTTGGGTGGACGCCAGAGATCTCCATGCAGAGGAGCTGGTCACTCAATTTCACTTGGCCTACCCTTCCAAGCCTCGACCACACGGAGGACTCTTGGGGGGGCTTGGGGGGGGGTAGTGTCACGCCCCTGCATCATCCCCAACCTGACTTAAGCCCTCAGCCAGACTTGTGCCATGCTAAATCCCAAGTCAGAACCAAAGTTTCAAAGGCCTGCCAGGCCTGTCAGGCCTGACCAGCAGAGGCAGGTTCATTCCTTGTTCAAGGCCACAGTTACCAGAGATTCACCTCGGGCTCAGAATGATAAACAGTGCCTGGAGAACCAAGTAAAGTTAACTCCCTATTGCCAGTTGGCCCCGCTAATTGGGAGCAAATACCAATCTGATGCGGCAGGGATAGGGAAAAGGCAGCTGGAACTGATGTCCGACACACCTAGACGTCGAACAGATCAAAGCCTTGAAACCTACTTAAGCTAGACCCCAGCTATGGAGACCTATCCTTCATCAATGTTCAGAACTACGCTACGCTTTCCACGGAACCTCGCCTGGGCCTTGGGCCTTCCAGCTTTTAAGACAGATTTTGTGGGATTTTTTGCCTTGATATTCCTGGTTACATGGCTGTGTGGAAGAGCCCTAAGATTAAGTCAAGGGGTGCTGTGCTTTTTAACTTGGAATATGTTTTGATGGATTTTAAGTGAATTGTTTAGTGCTGTTTGTGTTTTAATTTTTGTATATTTTAAATGCTGTGCTAAAATTTTTGGGTTAAGGCACTTTGAGTCCCCTCAAAGATAGATAAAGTGTGGTATAAATATAAATATAATAATAATAACAATAACAAAAACAACATCAACAACCACAACTCTCGAGGCTTGAAGTTAATAGAGAGATGCATTTCATGGCTCACAATCTGCAGCTCTGTGTGAACTTCTGGCCTTGAGAAGGCAGAGAAAATCCCATTCTTGTAAACCTGTTCTATAAAGCAGAAGCGGGAGCTGGGGAAGGGATGGACTTGCAAGAGCAATGGGCGCCATGCCTGTGACGAGGATGGGGGGAGGGAGACACGGCTGTCAGAGGAGAGGTTCTGGGAGTTGACTCCCCTTCCTCCTCCTCAGGGATGCCCCTGCCGGCCACTCAGCCAGTCCTCACTAGGCCTCATTGCCAGTTTGACTGCAGACGCAACAGCAACAAAAGAGGCACTCATCGCTCCTGCCCTCTGAAATTCCCCTTGACTTCTGGAACCCCGGGCACAGAGGGAGAGGGGAGGGAGAAAGCAGGTGTGTGGAGGAGACCTCGAGTGGCTGAGGAGAGGCTCCATGGCCCTCATGTTGTTCCACCGCTGCATTGCTTACTGGAGTGTCACGGGCTGCAAGCCCGGAGCTAACAGGGCTCCGTCCTTGGGATCCGTGCCAACTGATTAAGGTGAAGGTCTGGGAACTTGGCCGTTACTACTTTGGCGCCAAAACCTAAGGGGGGTGAACCCTGAGTTAGATTGATGGGGCTATGAATGTAATTGCTATAAAGAGGTTGTGCTTCACTGTGCAGCCATCTTCGGCTTTAAACGTTCCACGCATCCTTTTAGTAAAGCTTTGATCAAAATCCAGATGCCTCTGTGAGTTGTTTCTTAGCGACTGAGAGTGAGCGCTGACAGAAGCCGAAGATGCCAATGCTTATCCCGTGTAAACAACCACGGTGAGAGCATGCAGCCCGTCAAGCTCTGGGCCCCAATAGCTGTGGAAAAGCAGGGGTCCTGGGAGAGCTATGAGGGTCCGTTCTCCTGGGAGAGCGAGCAAGATTCGTTCTCCTGGAGTGAGGAGGAGGATGAAGACGCTGTGCCTGGAAAAGGAGTGCCCTTCCAGATAGTACCAGCAGGTTTGGATGCCGTGTGTGGGAAGTGGGTGCCCTTGGAAAGTCGCCCTGCTCCGCAGGCAGAGGTAGGCTCCGTGGGATGAGTGCAGACATCCCATCCCCCGGGGAGGAAGGGCACCCTTCTACCTCCTTGTGTTTAGATGCAGCTGGCTGAAGAATGTGCGTGCTAGAAGGTCTTGTGGAGAAGATTCACCAGCAGCTGGAAAGGTTGGTCCCAACGGAGGCACCCCCTGCAGAGCAGCAGACCCTGGGTGCCGGCAGAGAGGCCCTATCCCAACAAGGAACGGAGGTGAGGGGTGTTCGAGCCGGGAGCGAGGGGGGAAGGAAAGGAGTCTCAAGAAGGTCCCAGCAGAGGAGAAGCTATGGGCAAAGCGGAAAGAAAAGACCCGGCCCTAAACCTGCGGAGGATAAGAAGTGCCAACCCGATCCACTCAGTGTGTGCGAGAGCTTCCCAAACAGATTTGAGTTGCTGGGTGAGCGCATGGAGAGAATGGAGGGGATGGTAACACGCAGTGCGGAGCTATTGCACCTCCTCATCCTCGCGGGGCTTTGGAATGACAGTGTGTTTGCCACCGTGGGAGAGAGAGGAGCCCAGCTGTGTGACAGTTCCCCAGCAAGTGCAGATGGTGAGCCAGCATTAATGCAGGAGGCCAAGCTTTCCTCAGAGCCCAGCCCTGGAGTAGAGGAGGCCGAGGAGTGGAGTAAAGGTGCATCAAACGATGCAGTGATGGGGCATGTACCGGGGTGGAAGCTCAGCCGAGCATCCGCCCTGGGAGTGCTTCTGATGTGGATTTGGTTTCCTCTGAGAGGCAGGAGGAAACTTCGGAGGTATGTGACTGGCCTGGGAGAGGAGAAGTTCAACGCTCCTTTGAAGCAGAAGCGGAGGCCAGCCAAGCGTGTTTAGTGAGAAAGGAGATCAACTTTCCTCTCATGTGGGAGAAACGTGGAAACGGAGCTTGTCTGGGTCATGGCGCAGGAGGAGAGGAAAGGAATGTTAACAGCTCTAGAAAGCGAAGGTGCTGTGGAAACCCTGGCTAGGGATTTGGCCACAGGGAACGGAGTCTCCCATTGCCTGCCAGCGGCTGCAGAAGATGGGGAGCCAGGAGCCTATGCTGGATGGGGATGTGGAAAGGCTGGCTACCGGCAGTCACTTGCAGTAGAGAAGAGCGATCCAGCCCCCCTGCAGGATGAAGATGCCACACCACCTTCACTGCAACGGAGGGAGGGGGGGCTGGGCGTGAAGCAGGCTGAGGAAGGGGAAAAGCCCTGGGAGCTTGCTGATGATGAAGCAGCCTGAGGCCCCTGAGGAAGAAGTTGCTGCCCATGCAAAGAAGGAGCCTTTTGAGGGGCTCAGTTGTACAGATGGAAAAGAAGCAGCCACAGAGAGAGAGGAGCTTTCAGAGTGCCCTAGCGATAAGGAGGGAGCAGAAGGATGCTGCCAGCCCCTTGCTAGAAGCAAGTATGGAAAGGTCGCCGCTTGAGTTCAGAGAAGGGGTGTGGCAGTTGGTCCAGGTTGGAGGCCAGAGTGGAGAGCGACCCACGCGAGTGGTAGTGTGGGTTGTAAATTCCTGGCTGGAGGAAGGCAGAGAGTGGAGCCCACCTTCCACGCTGTTGAGAAGCGTGGGTCAGTTTGATTGGGCTGAGTGGAGAGTGAATTCCGTGCCTCTTTCTGTTTCCAGAAAAGATGGGCTGAGAGAGAAAGACTGTGCAGAGACCCGAGAACTTTAAAACCTGGGTGGCAGAGACTGAACTCTATGGTGTGAACCCTAACGGAGAGCTTGGAGAGAGACTCTTGCCAACAGTAAAGACTGGAATGTTTGAGATGCTAATGTTGATTTTGGGAAGTATTTGTGGGGGGATGGTGATGTCTGGCATTGTAGTGCTTTACCCACTGAGTGAAGGGAAGTTATTAAAGCAATTATTCTTTGGGAGAGGCAGAGTTGGTAAAACTTCACAAGGGGTTGGCGTAACTTAAAGGAACTGCCTTATTGTAACAGGGTGGATAAGGAGGTTAGATGACCTAGGAATGAAAATGAGTGTGCTGCAATGATTTCCAGTCCGACACAGCGGCTAGGCACCGGTTCAAGGTCTGGACAGCCTCCTTGGTGACAGGTGGGAAGGAGTGACAGATCTGGACGTCATCTGCGTACAGATAACACCTTACTCCGAAACTCCGAATGATCTCTCCCAGCGGTTTCATGTAGATGTTGAATAACATCGGGGACAGAACTGAACCCTGAGGGACTCCACAAGACAACGGCTGTGGAGCCGAACAGGTGTCACCCAATGACACCTTCTGGGTACAACCTTCCAGGAAGGATTGGAGCCACTGCAGAGCAGTACCCCCAAGCCCCATTTCTGCAAGGAGACCCAGAAGGATACCGTGGTCAACGGTATCGAAAGCCGCTGAGAGGTCCAGCAGAACCAACAGAGGTTAGAGGTTAGATTTAGAAGGGAGAGACACACTTCTCATGCAGAGGTTGTGTGAGGGGTCATGTTCTGCGGTTGCTAGTATGTTATCTCTGGTCCAGATTATGGTTGGAGAGTTTAGTTCTAGTTTGGGAGTAGCTTTTAGTAGAATTAAGCGGTGTGTATTTTTATGGAAAGCGCAGATGATTTCCTGCGTGGCTGTATTATTTGCGGTTAGAGCCTGGTGAAGGGTAGATATTTTGCGGTACACCGTTAGTGTACTGTCTGGGGAGATTGTTAGTCTTGTTATTAAGTAAGGGTTGCTAGATTTTAAGGTTTTCCGATTGTGATGGATAGTAGGTGAGATTTCTCCGGGATGTTAGAAGTGTGGTTTGTAAGCTGTTTCAAGTAAGAATGCTATGACTGTTCATGAATGCAATTTGCATGAAGATGGGCCTGCTGGCAGGCTGCAGTGAGGAGTCCCTTGTGACGGGTGGTTGGCTGAGTCTGAAAGGTTGTTGAATGTTGTTTGGTTATGGTAGTGGTATGAATGGCTTTGCTTATGCCCGAAGACGTTTGGGTGGAAGTTGGGCATTTCCCGTGGAGTGTGTTCCACAGTTAAGATGGTGCTGTGGAGTGGTTGAATGGGAAGAAGAGTACGATGAGTGGAGTTGTGCAGTTGTGAATGATGGGTTCTGTGATGGGGAGTTGGAGCACTGAGCGACGCATGAAACTGACTGAGATGTGGGTTGAATGCCTTGAGGAAGCCTGGTGTTTGTGATGTGTGGAAGAACAGATGGTTTAGGCAGTGAGTGGCTGATATTTGTCTGGTGGCCTGGCTCTGCCAGGGTGTGGGCTCCAGGCATGCCGGCCTGGTGTTTCAGCGAGTGTGGCCTGTACATGAAGTGTCGAATAGCTTGATTTAGTATTGTGGTGGACGGTGTTGCCGAGGTAGGTTGTTGGGGTGTGAATTCGGTTTCATTTCTCCAGGGAGTCTGGAGTGCCTGGCAGCTGCATGTGTGGGAGTTTGGGAGTCGAATGAAAGCATTTTGTGGGAATGTAGAGATGGAGTGGCTTGATTCCCAGCGTGTGTTGTGAAATATGAAAAGGTTGAGATTGGCTTGCCTAGCCTTGTGGATGTTTGGGTTAGTTGTCCCTTGGCAGCTTGGTGAATTAGGGTAGAGTAGAATTTAGATGTTGGCTTCAGGGGAGCGTTCATAGGGGCGCCCCTTCGAGCATAAAGGGAGGGGGGCCCGCACCCACCAGAGGGAGGAAGAGCAGCCTGTCACAGGCTGCAAGCCTGGAGCTAACAGGGCTCCGTCCTTGGGATCCGTGCCAACTGATTAAGGCCAGGTGCAGGTCTGGGAACTTGGCCGTTACTACTTTGGCGCCAAAATCTAAGGGGGGGTCAACCCTGAGTTTGATTGACGGGGCTATGAATGTAATTGCTATAAAGGGGTTGTGCTTCACTGTGCAGCCATCTTCGGCTTTAAACGTTCCACGCATCCTTTTAGTAAAGCTTTGATCAAAATCCAGATGCCTCTGTGAGTTGATTTCTAGCGACTGAGAGTGAGCGCTGACACTGGAGGATGTGTGGACTTGCCTGCGTCTGCTAGCAAAGATGGAGCATGTGCACAAGACAGAGAGGTGGTTGGTGCCTCTCTTTCCCTGGAGCGCGTGCACAGCCACCGCCACCTTCCTTTCCCTTTGCAGCTCCACATCCTTGTTTTCCCCACTTAAATAGGCAACAGCTGTGCCAATGGGGCACGCACATGCGCTTGTAATTCACCCTCCTTTGGCTGGCATGCACTATCCATCCCTTGCCCCTTCCCCCTTTAAACAAGCAGCAGCTGCAGAGAGAGAGAGAGAGTGCGTAAGGAGGAACGTAGCAAGCAAATGCACAAGGGCAAGTGAGCGAATAGGGTCATGTGCCCTGGTTTCCTCCCTTGCTGTTCTCCCTTCTCTCTTTCACTCTTCTCCAACGGCAGCAAGCACCCCCAGCCATGGACCTTATTTTAGGTCTCATGGCCCACCTATGGCCGTGGCTCACGGCTTGGGAACCATTGCTCTAGAATATCATCTTTCACTTGTTTTCCAAAGAAATCGATAGCAACATCTATGAGGACCAACTTCTTCCTATTACTTAGAATGAAGTCCAGGATTAGTTAGTTAGGATAGAGCTCAGGATCCCCTTTGTTCAGCCATCTGTGAATTTAACCTGAAAGCTTTATCCAGGAGCCAATTTAAATGTCCTAGGAAGTTTCATCAAAAAGAAGGAGGAAGAGCTTAAAGGCGGTGGCAGCTACTTCCTATGATAAGCGTGCCCCTCCTTAATTCCTTTTTAAAAGCCTTGCTTTGCAATTTTGCATCTGAAAAAAGATTAAGAAATTCAACCTTTTTTCGAGTCCAGTTCGAACCAGCATGAATGAAAGATGCAATATTGTATAGGGCTGCTTGTTACCTTCTTCTGCTTCTGGCTCCACTAGTGAAGACACCAACGCATCCAGCTCCTGGCATTTTTTGCTGTGAGCTTTTGACTTCATATGTTTAGTCAGATTTCCTGAAAAAATAAAAAGGCATGCATATGTGTGGATGGAATTTTGCAGTGCAACAAAATGGTCATGTGCATTGAAGAGCATTGCCTACTCTATGCATTCTTGATCTCCTGGAACAACTTCTTTTCTCTTACCCTAAAGCATATATTTAGTAGGGTTGTGTAATTGATGATTTTTCCCCCCAAAACTCATTACAAAATTAGGGGTGCCGCATTTCATTTCTAAAGTATCATTAGTGAAAATTTCATTGCTATAATGAGAATAACAAAATTTCATTACTTTTTTGTTATAGTAATTGCACAAGTGAGGAAACTCAGGGGGCTCCTTTCTCCTTCATTTTTACATCTACTGTGGAGAAACTTGCTACAATGGTAGAACACATTGACCACTATGAGCCCATCATATTTCAGAACGTTTCACTTATCCAAGGATCTTTGGGAAAATTTCAGTTTTTATAAACAACATTTTTTTAAAAAAACCTACAAGAGCAATCTCCTTGAATTTTCTCTACAATGACACAAGATAATAGGGGACAATTCCCCCCAACTTTCAGAAATACAGATATTCATACAGCTACTGATTTTAGGGATTTAAAAAAAACATTTTAACAAAAATGGGTGTTTTTTAAAAAAATAAATGCCACAACAGCTATTTCATTTAATCTCTCTCTCTCTCTCTCTCTCTCTCTCTCTCTCTCTCTCTCTCTCTCTCTCATTAACCAATAGAACTTCCATCTAGGTATTTCTTCTCAGCCCAGCAAAGAGATTACTTCCTAGAAATCTCAGCCTGTTTTCTTTGCAGATTCAACAATTCCTTGGAGCTGGCTGCTGCTGTGACAGAGGGACACATCTCTCCCTCTCCTGATTGGGGCTTCCTGATGCTGAGCAGAATTCTGGGAAATGTAGTTTGGGGCAAGGCCTTTTGCATTTTCTGGCATAGGGCTCCCCGCCTTCCCAAACTACCTTTCCCAGTGAACTCTGCTTTCTCCCTGCTTTCCCTCTCCTCATGGCGAGAAGCCATTCATTTAAAGAGGAAAGGCAGCCTTTTTGGCTTGGCTTTGCTTCCTTGACCTGAAAATGAAAATTACTTTGGGAGGCTCCTGAGGTTTACAGAATTCAAATGAAAAAGTTTCAATTCTTACGTTTTTTGTTTCAGGCCAAGCCCACGTATCAGATATTGCTTCCTAAGTATGAATGTAACAAATGTGATCCAACTTACGAGAACTAACGATAATTTTTCACAGGCCTAATATTTAGTTGTCTGTATCCTTGGATGACTACAAAACAGCTTTCACAATTACTAGCTCATGCAAACATTGAAAGAAAGAAAAAAGCAGCCGGGCATGTGCTTTGTGATACCAGAAAAGTGCCACGTACCATTGTTTTCTGGTGCAACACTAGGAAAAGGGAGCAGCATGGGAAACCAGGCAAAATAAAGGCTTGCCAATGGCTTGGGCATCCTTCCTGTCACAAAACTAATCTCAGCATATACAACATCTGTCAATATCAAGCTCAATGTAATTAAACCTCCTGTCTGGAGACAAAACCAAAAACCTTGAATCTCATTGTTACTTATTGTCAAATTGAGGTTGGAGTGGGAATAAGTTAAAATTGAGAAATAAACCAAAAGTGGGGGGTGCATAATTATTTAATTTAACTAGATAGTCAACAATACCTGAAGAGCTACACATTCTTCATTTGCTTTTGCAGGAGATATTTGTATACAAAGTCATAACCACAAATTGTTGTTTTTTAAAGGGAACAGCTTTGTTTTTAGTTAAGTTAGGTAAGGCATGGGCAAACTTGGGCCCTCCAGGTGTTTTGGACTTCAACTCCCACAATTCCTAATAGCCTACCAGCTGGAAGGAGGGTCACGTACAAGTCCATGGCCTTGACTAATGTGGCTTCACTCTTGGCCCTCCGTCTTGGCACTTTTCTGGTATCACAAAGCACATGCCCGGCTGCTTTTTTCTCACTATTCTCACTGCTATAATGCTGCAAGTAGTTAACCTGTGAACTCTCGCCCTTGCTGCCATTGTCCAACAATGCAATCCCTCTAGGCCTGAGAAAATCAACTGCAACAGAAAGAGAGAAGTAATGGAACTCAGTGGTTAGAATGTTGGACTGAAGTGGGAGATCCTGGCTTCAGTCCCAACTAAGTCCCAACTAAGTCATGAAATGAATGGGGTAATGTTCAAAGACCCCACAACCTGTCCAACTTCAGTTACATGCAAAAAAAAATGAAGAGGAGGAAAGCCATATACTTTGGCATACTTTGGCATACAGCTATATTATAGAATATGAGGTTAAATGTGCACAGTACAACTGATTATCTCCCATAATTCTGGTTTGCAAAAATTAAAAGGAATGTAAAAGCACAAGGCTTGCATAGCCAATCCAAGTTCGAGAAAACACAAATGCTAAAGACTACTATCGGGGGGGGTGGGGGGTGGGGGGGGGTGTTTGGAGGAGACAGGCACCATCGAGGTTGTGTGGGGGAGGAGAAATGCTGGTCATCAAAATGCCAGGGAGAAGCGCAATAGAGTCCTTGCGACCCCGGAGAAGGTAGGATGTGGTAGACCCCATTGCAGACATCCTGGACTTAAGATCCTGCTGGTAAATGTTAGGTCCGGCAACGGTAAAACAGCTGTCATCCTGGATGAGGGGGCGGACCTAGCCTGCATCATCGAGACCTGGTTGGACGAGCTGGGTGGGGTAAATCTAACCCAGCTGTGCCCACCTGGCTTCGAGGTACACCAGCAGGCTAGGGCTGGGATCACAGTAGTCTTTCAGTAGTCCATCTCCGTGATCAGATGCGCTGCCCCACAGTCCCCTGGGTTTGAGTGTGTCTATCTGAGGGTGGGAATCCGTAATAGCTTGGGGATTCTGCTGGTGTGCCGTACACCCGATGACACAGCAGTCTCCCTGCCAGAGCTTGCAGATGTGGTCTCTAATTCGGCTCTGGTCTCCCAGCACTTGATTGTGCTGGGGGACTTTAACATTCATGCAGAGACCACCTTAACAGGAGCAGCTCAAGACTTCATGGTTGCCATGACAACCATGGGGCAATCACACGTCATATCTTTTTAAATGTAATTTTAATATGTATTTGGTAATTTTATTGTCGTTTTATGATGTTTAGATTTTAATGTTAGCATTGAATTTTTGCTGTCTGCCGGTCTGAGTCCCTCTTCTGAGGTTGAGAAGATCGGGGTACAAAAATTTTAAATAAATATCTGGACCCACCGATCAGGCTGGACATACACTTGATCTAGTTTTTACTGTGGACAGATGAGTGGTCAGGATGGAAGAGCGAAATAGTCTTCCATTGTCATGGTCCGACCACCATCTGATCAGTTTAAAACTTGCTGTGTCCTCTAACCTTCACAGGGGTGGTGGACCAATTAAGATGGTCCACCTCAGGAGACTGATGGATCCGGGTGGATTCCTGAGGAATTTTGGGGATCTTCCTGTCATGGAGGCTGGCGATCCTGTCGACGCCCTGGTTGATCGCTATAATATGAACGTCCCCTCTCCTTGGTTCTCTGTGGAATTGGTGGAGATGAAGCAGGTGAGGAGACTGGAGTGCATCTGGAGGAAATCTCGGTGTGTCTCTGACCGGGCACGGTCCAGAGCCTCAATTAGGGCCTATACCTTGGCTATACGGGCAGCCAAGGAGACCTTCTTGACTGCCCACATAATGTCTGCATCCAATAGACCTTCTGAGCTGTTTTGGGTCATTGGGGAGCTCCTCCATCCCCCTGGGGTGGAGTGGGGTCATCAATGACCCAAAAGCTTGGTGCTGCAATTTCGCACACCACTTTGCAGATAAAGTCGCTCGAATATGGCTCGAGCTAGACACCAACTTAAATACAGTGCCAGAGGAGGTGACCGAGGCATCTGCCTGTCCAGTTTTGTGGGATTCGTTCTGGCTTGTTCATCCTGATGACAAGGAGGGGGTCCTTGGGGCTGTGAGGGCGACCATGTCAGCTCTGGGCCCTTGCCCTTCTTGGCTAATTAAATCAGCTAGAGGCGGGTTGATTGATTGGTTCGTTGATTTGATTTGATTTATTGGATTTCTGCGCCGCCACTCCCAAGAGGCTCGGGGCGGCTCACATAAGCAAGTAAAAACAATACATTAAAACAGGTTAAAACACATTAAATGAGCACAACTTAACACAAATAGGTTAAAACCTAACGTGCCGAGATAAGATGAATAAAAGGTAAAAGCATTACAACATGGTACAAAACCAGAGGGCAGTGCATTGCGGACCTATAGGCCAAAGGCCTGCTGGAAAAGGTAGGTCTTGCACGCCCTCCTGAAAGGCAGGAGATCTCGGATGGCGCGCGTCTCAGCTGGGAGGGCGTTCCACAGTGTGGACTCAATCACGGAGAACGCCCTCCTACGTGTTGCTGTCAATTTAGCTGACTTCGCCGATGGAATGGCTAACAGGTAAGTGTTTTCGGACCGGAGTGATCTCGTCGGGCAATATAGGGAAAGACGGTCCCTCAGATACGCTGGCCCCAGGCCGTGCAAGGCCTTAAAGGTAAGTACCAACACTTTGAAGGTGATCCGGTGCTCGATGGGAAGCCAGTGCAGATCCTGCAAGGTAGGTGTTATGTGGCAACCTGCTGGCGTGCCAGACAGGAGCCGGGCAGAAGTGTTCTGCACCAGCACCGACAGAGGAAGGCCGACGTAGAGTGCATTACAGTAGTCCAGTCTCGAGATGACCGTGGCTTGGATCACCGTGGCCAGGTCATTCCGGGATAAGTAGGGGGCCAGCCGCCTCGCCTGTCTGAGGTGGAAAAAAGCAGATTTGCTGACCATGGAGACCTGGGTCTCCATGGTCAGTTGGGAGTCCAAGTGAACTCCCAGGCTCTTTACAGAAGGCGATGGGCATAACCCCACACCGTCCAGGGTTGGAAGCTGGACATCCCCACCAACCGGACGACCCAGCCACAAGACCTCAGTCTTCGCTGGATTCACCCTCAACCTACTGGCTCGCAGCCATCCAGTAACGGCTTCGAGGCAACGTTGGAAATTATCGGGTACGGATCCAGGCCTGTCCTCCATTCTCAGAATGAGCTGAGTGTCATCAGCGTACTGATAACACTCAAGCCCAAAACTCCGCACCAGCTGTGCAAGCGGCTGCATGTAGATGTTAAATAACAGGGGGGAGAGAATGGCCCTCTGAGGGACTCCACAAACTAATGGGAGGAGTCACTCGCTGAGACCGATGGAGGAGGAAGGAGGCCAGCCATGTGTTGATCATCAATGCTTCCTTGGAGCAGGGGACATTTCCATCTGGTCCGAAACCGGTGGTGGTTAAACCAATCCTGAAAAAGGCCTCCCTTCACTCTACGGTCTTGAACAATTACAGACCAATCTCCAACCTCCCTTTTTTGGGCAAGGTGCTGGAGCGGGTAGTCGCATCTCAGCTCCAGGGATTCCTGGAGGACATCGATTACCTGGACCAGTCATAGTCTGGCTTTAGGCCTGGTCATGGTACCGAGATGGCTTTGGTCGCCTTGGTGGATGATCTCTGCAGAGAGCTGCACAGGGGGAGTGTGACCCTGCTGGTTCTCTTGGACATCTCAGCAGCTTTTGATACCATTGACCATGGTAACCTTCTGGGACAGCTCTCCAGGATGGTTCTTGGGGGCACGGCTCTATCATGGCTTTGGTCCTACCTGGAGCGTCGTTCCCAGATGGTGAAGCTGAGGGACACCTGCTCGGAACCCTAACCTTTGACCTATGGGGTCCCGCAAGGTTCTATTTTGTCCCCCATGCTTTTTAACATCTACATGAAACTCCTGAGAGAGGTCATCCGGAGTTTTGGAGTTGGGTGCCATCTCTACGCAGATGATGCCCAACTCTACTATTCCTTTCCACCTAACTCCAGGGAAGCTCCTCAGGTATTGGATGAGTGCCTGGCTGCTGTGGCTGTCTGGATGAGGATAAGCTGAGGATCAATCCGGAAAAATTCCAAGATGGCCGCGTCGAGCAGCAGCTCGAAGGCTGAGCTCCGCCGGGCCCTTGGAAACTCTTTCCATGGAACAGGTCCATTGGTGAGACTGACCACCCCGGACAGAGAGGGTGCCCCCCAGAATCTCAGGGTACTCCCCTGGTCCCTGGGGGGACCTCCGGCGGGCCCCCTGCCCCCGTTCGCGGCCCTGCAGTTTGAGGCGGAGGCCATCCTGGAGGTCGGCCATATCGGCTAGGAGTCAGCCATATCGGCTAGGCTACGAGCAACCTCTGGAGCTGCTGGCCTGTTGGAGAGGACTGCGCACGGGTCTGGCCTGGGGACCTGCCTGCCAAGGGACTGGGGACCGAGGCAGGCAGGTCCCCAGGCCAGACCCGTGCGCAGTCCTCTCCAACAGGCCAGCAGCTCCAGAGGTTGCTCGTAGCCTAGCCGATATGGAACCAGGGTGGCCAGCACTGGAGCCTTCCATCCTCCCCGCCATTCAGTGGGTGGACGCTGACCCCACACCCGACACCCCACTTGCCATTCAGGGGGTGGCTGCTGACCCCCCACCTGACCCTCCTCCGGACGGAGCCGACAGAGCCCAGGACGAGCTGCGGGGCCTGCGGGACGTCATCAAACAGCTTACCTCCCTCCTTCCCACCCTGGGCCGGCTGGTCGAGCAACTAGCCGCCCGGCTGGAGGTAGGCCCCGAGTCGGGCCATGGAGTGGCGGTGAGTGGAGCGGCAGAGGAAGCGGCGGAGAGAGCAAGCCACAGCGAAGAGGGAGAGCAACAGCCAGGAGAGCTGGACCCCTGCGGTCCTGAGGCGTCGGGGCCTGCTGGCCGAGTCGCCCCCCCTCCCCGAGTCTTGTCACCGAGCCCGCCGAGGGAGGCCTTCCCCTTGAGGAGAGGCCCCCGGCTGAGGTCGAGGCGGCGGGGGAGCCCTCGTGGAACAGATGGTGGAGTCCCTGTAGGGCGCTGGGGCACGCCCCCCCCGCCTGGGAGGAGCGGGCGGTGGCTGAGACTACCAAGATGGCGACCGGCTCAGCTTGCTCGGCGTCCTCCGTCCCGCCCCCCTCGCCCGTGCTGGACGCTTCGGCCCCGCCCCCCTCCCGCCCCAGTGCACCCGCCATCGCCAGGTGCCTGGCCAGTGACGCCGGGGGCTCTTGACATTTCCCGGGTCCTGGCAAGAGCCCCAGGGGCTCGGCCCCGCCGCCGGGCCCGCCGTCTGTCTCCGGTACCCCGGGGACCCCCGCTGGGACCACCGCCTGCCCCGTCACCGATCCGTGACTGGGGTGAGACCGGCGGCACAGCCCATGGGGAGTCGGCCCAGAGGGCAGTCGAGCCGGAGGATAGCACGATGAGCGGGCATTCGGATCGGAGACTACATCGCCGCCGGAGGAGGCGCCGTCGCCGGCTGAGGACTTTTAGCCCCTCCCCCTCCGAGCCCCTCAGAGACTTCCTACACCGGGGCTGCCGACCCCCTGGACCCTCCAGACGCCCGGCCGGCCAACAGGAGGGGAAGAGGCCGGTTGGCGAGGAGGAAGGGGGAGGCCCCCCGCCCCTGAGCCCAGGCCGAGACGATACTTTCGTTCAAGGACCTTTTGGGGCCCAGGCGCCGGGCGTGACCACCGGCTATCCCTGAAGCCGCTGACCACAACCGACCTACCGTGCTTGCCCCTACCGGCCAGGCTACGGGACGAAGGAGGCCGGCCTACATTCTCTCTCCTTGGCCAGCGGGGGTGCCTTCCTTCGCGCCCCCCTTCCTCCCCCCCTTTGATGGGTCTAGTTTAGGCCCCAGTCCACCCTGTTGCCGCCTGACCCCTGACTCTGTTCTATCTCCCCTATTCCTTGTGTTGTGTATTGTCTAGTCTGTCTTTTTATATTTTGTATTGTTGTTTCCTGATTTTGTAAGCCGCTGCGAGCCGTATGGAGTTAGCGCAGGGATGGGCATTTGGCGGCCCGGGGGCCGGATGCGGCCCCTTGGGCGCTCCCATCCGGCCCGAGGGGCCTTGGGCAGCGCTGCTTACTGGGGGAGAGAGGGAGCCGGTTGCAGCGCTGCTTACCGGGCGAAAAGGGAGCCCGGGCAGGTAGAAAGCCATGCGTGGCTTTGTTTACGGCAAAAAGCAAGCAAGGAGCGCGGGGTCCCCCTTCCTCTCACGCACGCTGAAAACAAACTCCCGGAGGACGCCCCGCCCCTGAGCGTCTCCCCGCGATGACGTCGCAGCCGGCATCGCCGAACACGCTCAGGGCGGCGCCTCCGCAGTTTGTTTGGCAACGTGAACGAGAGGAAGGGGACCTCGCGTCGCCTCCTATGCTTGCTTTTGCTTTGTATCTGGCGAAAAGCAAGCATAGGAGGCGAACGCGGGTCCCCTTCCTCTTGTTCACGTTGCCAAACAAACTGCGGAGGAAGCGCCGCCCCCTGAGCGTCTCTCGCGATGCCGGCTGGACGTCATCGCGGGAGACGCTCAGGGGGCGGGGCATCCTCCGGAGTTTGTTTTCAAGCGTGCGTGAGAAAAAGTGGACCCCATGTTCGCCTCCCTTGCTTGCTTTTCGCCAGATTCAAAGCAAAAAGCAAGCATAGAAGGCGAACACGAGGTCCCCTTCCTCTCATTCACGATGCCAAACAAACTGCGGAGGAAGCGCCGCCCCTGAGCGTGTTCGGCGATGCCGGCTGGACGTCATCGCGGGAGACGCTCAGGGGGCGGGGCGTCCTCCGGAGTTTGTTTTCAAGCGTGCGTGAGAGGAAGGGGACCCCGCGTTCGCCTCCCTTGCTTGCTTTTGCCGTAAACAAAGCCACGCATGGCTTTCTACCTGCCCAGGCCTCCCTTTTTCGCTGGTAAGCAGCGCTGCCACCGGCTACCTGGCTTCGCCAGGGAAGGCGCGCTGCCCGGACCTCCTCTTCCAAAGGAGGAAAGAAGAGGTATGTTATTGTGTTCTGGGAGATATAATATTAAATTGATTGCTTCATTGATATAATTGTGTTCTGGGAGATATAATATTAAATTGATTGCTTCATTGATGTAATTTTTTGTGGGAGATATAATATTAAATTGATTGCTTCATTAATATAATTGTGTTCTGGGAGATATAATATTAAATTGATTGCTTCATTGATATAATTGTGTTCTGGGAGATATAATATAAATTTAATTGCTTCATGGATATTATTGCCCACCCCTGTACTATAATATAATAATTATGATAATAATACTAATAATATATGAATATTTCTTGATATATTAATATGTTAATATTAATGATGTGCAATATATGGTGAATATAGTAAGTGAAATAAATAAATTATGTAGATTAGCATGTAGTTCCGCCTTTAGGTGCAGCCCTGCATAATATTTTTTTGCTCTCATGTGGCCCCTTGGAAAAAATAGTTGCCCACCCCTGAGTTAGCGGCATATAAGCCTAAGGAAATAAATAAATAATAAATAAATAAAAGACAGAGGTCCTCCTGGTCGATCATAAGCCGGATCGTGGTACAGGGTGGCAATCTGTGCTTGATGGGGTTGCACTCCCCCTGAAGTCACAGGTCCGCAGCTTGGGTGTGCTCCTAGACTCATCGCTAGTGCTTGAAGCTCAGATGTCGGCAGTGGCTTGGAGAGCTTTTGCACAATTAAAACTCATGCACCAGCTGCGACCATGAAAGATGTAGAAGCACAATTAGCTCAGATTGCCCTGGATGGGGAAAAAACAGATGAGAAATTCCAAAACATACAAAAAAACATGCAAGATGTACATGGGGTTGTACAAACAATAAAAGCAGAGATTGAAAAAAATAAAACAGATCAGGAACTAAATAAAAAACAAACACAAGAATTCAGTACTAAAGTTTTGGAGATGGAGAAGAAGATGTACATGCAGGATGCTCAAAGAAGAAATAACATAATTTTGAAGAATTGGCCAGAGGGACAAAAAAGAGAGAAGAAGGAGGATTTGAAATCAGAAATATTAAGGTGGTTCCACATTCCAGAGGGGGCTGCAGGGGGGCGATCGCGCGGTTTCCCTGCAGCCTCCTCTTCGGGAAATGGAAGAGAGGCGCAGAGGGCTCTCCTCTGCGCCTCTGTTCCGTTCCCGAAGAGGGGCTGCAGGGGGCGATCAGCGCGGTTTCCTGCAGCCTCCTCTTCGGGAATGGAAGAGAGGCGCAGAGGGCTCTCCTCTGGCGCCTCTGTTCCGTTTCCCAAAGAGGGGCTGCAGGGGGGCGATCGCGCGGTTTCCCTGCAGCCTCCTCTTTGGGGAATGGAAGAGAGGCGCAGAGAGCTCTCCTCAGCCGCCTCTCTTCCGATCCGAGAAGACGCAGCCGCAGGGAGGGCGGCGGCGGCGGAGGAGGAGACGGGACCGAGTGACGCGGCGGCCGGGCGTACGGCTTACCGTCGCCCAATGTAAGCCGTACCCCGAAAGTAAGGCGTAGTGGGACTTTTCGGGGGGAAAAGAAAGTAAGACGCTGTCTTACTTTCGGGGAAACACGGTAGCAATCAATAACCTAAAAACAGGAAAAGCCCCCGGGTCAGACGGCCTTAAGGATATCTATTATAAAACACTAAGGGAGGAACTAATTTAAAAAAGTAATTAATTGCGTTATCAATAAAGAAAGAATCCCAGATTCATGGAAGGAAGTGGAAATTATAGTAATCCAAAAAGAGGGGAAAGATCCCGAGAAGATCCAAAATTACAGACCCATCTCGCTCCTCAATTTAGACTATAAAATTTTAGCCAATATTCTCGCCCTAAGATTTAAGAACTTTCTAAACAGATGGATATCAGATAACCAAACGGGCTTCCTACCCAAAAGGAGGATGAAAAGAAACATCAGACTAATTCTAGACTTAATTGAATACCTAGATAAAAACATAGGTACAAAGGTAGCCTTCACATTCCTAGACGCCGAAAAGGCATTTGATCAGGTGAGTTGGAACCTAATAGAGAGGCTCTTAGCCGAACTAGATATGGGCTACAGCTTCACCTCAGCAGTACGGGCAATATACAAGGCCCAAGAGGCCTACATTATGGTAAATGGACAAAGATCCAATAAAATTAACATTCAAAAGGGAACGAGACAGGGGTGCCCTCTCTCGCCCTTAATATTCAACTTCGCCCTCGAGCTTCTAATAAGAGATATCACGTCAGATGAGGAAATAAAAGGCTTAAGTGTCAGGAACTTCAATGCTTTCCAGTAAAGACGCTACAGAACTGCTGCTTCTTCCAGTGGTAGTTTATTGAAGACACAAAACCTATAAAGCTGAAGCACCCGCTTCCCATCACCACAATCCTTATATACTAATCCCTCCCCATGCAATGCCTGGAGAGGGTTGCACCCTGACTCAGCAATCCCAGTGAGTCTTTGCATTACCCAGAGTTCCCTGGGTATTACATCATACCCCAGAGTCTTATCTAGACCAAAGGTCATAGTCCTAGTATATTCAACTGCAAAGAAATAGAGCAAAGTTCATGGTTGAGTCATCTCTCTCTGACTCAGCAACTCAGGTGAAAGTAGTAGGCTCATGGCAGGCTGGGATCTGTCTCTGGCCCCAGGCATAGAGATTCTAGCCCTGACATAACGCCTTCCTCCACCTTCTCCTCCTCCCCCTGAGGAAGACAGAGCAACATTCAAAATTTTGGCATAATTGGGTTAACATATCGTTTTAACAAGTTGCAATGAAACACAGAATAAATTTTC
>JARBWK010000011.1:53275903-53427350 GCA_030556195.1 Anolis apletophallus | reverse complement strand
GTGGGTCACGAAATCTGTTCTTCACAGCCCGAAGAAACCCTCAATGTCCCCAAACATGGATCCTGTCGATCATGGCACTGCACGTACCAGTCCGCAGCTCTTCCTTTAAGCACAGCTCCCACAGCACGCACTCTGCTGCCTTCACTTGGGTACAAGTGTCCATAATCTTGCATGTGATCGCCAACTGCCGCCACAAAAAGGCCACTTTACATGCCTCACCATCAAACTCCACCCGGAGCGGCTCCTTCCTTGGTCGAACATCACCCCCCAATTGGGGTCTCCATTCTCCTGCTCCATCTCTTCCGGGCATCTGGGCACCAGGCTGGGGTCTCCACTCTCCTAATCCATCCCTTCTAGGCATCTGGGCACCAGGCTGGGATCTCCATCCTCCAGATCCATCCCTCTTGGGCACCTGAATACCTCTTCCCAGTCCTACAGCTTTAGGCTGGACTGAAACCCCTTCATTCACCACTCTCAGCCTGGCACCACCATATGCTGCTCCTCGCGGAACTCCTGACTGGGCATCAACCCCCCCACACTCCCGAAGGAGATCTAGGATGGGTTTCAACCCTCTCACTGTCCATCCAAGAAGTTTCACTACCCCGAGTCGCCTCTGGACTTACTGTGCACCGCAGCTGCACCCTGGAGTCGCACTGGATCCACATGACAAGCTTCTCTGGATCCCTCACGAAGAATATGTCCTCTGGAGCAGCCGCCGCCATGCTGACGCCGTTTCTCCCGACCCGATCAGGGAGGCCAACCTCATCCATAGTATTCCACCCCCATTCCAAAGTACATCTTTCATGGACTGCTCCAGTAACATAATCCCAGCTTTCCACATATTCCTCCGCCTCTTGCATAAACCTCTCCATTCCTGGGAAAGTTTCAGGGGCTTCAGCTTCTGTCAGGAACTTCAATGCTTTCCAGTAAAGACGCTACAGAACTGCTGCTTCTTCCAGTGGTAGTTCATTGAAGACACAAAACCTATAAAGCTGAAGCACCCGCTTCCCATCACCACAATCCTTATATACTAATCCCTCCCCCATGCAATGCCTGGGGAGGGTTGCACCCTGACTCAGCAATCCCAGTGAGTCTTTGCATTACCCAGAGTTCCCTGGGTATTACATCATACCCCAGAGTCTTATCTAGACCAAAGGTCATAGTCCTAGTATATTCAACTGCAAAGAAATAGAGCAAAGTTCATGGTTGAGTCATCTCTCTCTGACTCAGCAACTCAGGTGAAAGTAGTAGGCTCATGGCAGGCTGGGATCTGTCTCTGGCCCCAGGCATAGAGATTCTAGCCCTGACACTTAAGAATAAAGAATGTGAACTACAAAACATTTGCATTCGCGGATTATATGGTCTGCATTATAGACAACCCCAGTGAAAATATGGACAAATGGATTAAGAAAATTGAGGAATATGGTCAAATATCAGGCTTCAAATTAAATAAAACGAAATCACAAGTTTTAGTGAAAAATATTGCCAAAAAGGAAAGTGCGGATATAGAAAAAAGATTTAATATCCCTATCTCAAAGAAAGTTAAATACTTAGGAATCCACATAACATCCAAAAACTGTCAACTAGTAAAAAATAATTACGAAAAAGTTTGGACCTCAATTAAAGAGGATTTAACCTTCTGGAATAACCTAAACCTCTCGCTGATGGGGGAGGATCTCAACAATAAAAATGAAGGTGTTCCCGAGAATAAACTTTTTATTCCAATCCCTCCCCATATTAAGGAATCAAACCATCCTGAAAAGATGGCAGTCGGATCTTAACAAGTTTATTTGGTGTGGAAAAAGGGCCCGGATCAAACAGAAGTTTATGCAGGATCTCCCACAAAATGGCGGATGCGGGCTTCCGGATTTAGCTACTTACTATGACGCCAACTGCCTCGAAAATCTGAGAGACTGGCTCGACTTAAAAGACAGAAAATTGCTGAATATAGAGAGCTGGGGAATGAGATATGGATGGCACGGATACCTATTTTATAATAAATACCACCAGGATAAGAACTTTAAAAATCATATAATAAGAGCACCCCTACTTAAAGTTTGGGAAAAGTATAAGGCAATTTTCCCCCCAAACTCCCGCTATGGCTCTCCCCCGTCGAGGCGATGCAGTTAATGAAAGTAGGAAAAGAGGTATGGACAACCTATAAACACATAGTTAAGAAGGAACATAACACCATGTCCCTAAAAAACAGAGAAGAAATATGCGAAGGGAAACTAAATTGGTTTCAGTACACTCAAATGAGGAAGATATTCCAAACAGATAGAAAAGTGGGATGGACAGAAGCTATGTCAGCAGGGGAAAAGATCCTGCTACTCTCAGAAAAAAAGAGTAAGCAAGTTATATAAATATATCCTAGTAGACAGATACGAAAAGGCCCCGATAAGGGAATATATGCAAAAGTGACATGACAACATAGGACATGATATACCCCTAGATAACTGGGGAAAGTTGTGGAAAATAACACCAAAATATATGTACGCATATACATTGAGGGAAAACCAGCTGAAACTTATGTTCAGATGGTACATCACCCCAGCACAACTATCAAGAATCTACAAAACCTCAAATGATAGTTGTTGGAAATGGCAAAAGTACAGGGGCACCTTTTACCACCAATGGTGGACCTGTGACATCACTAAACATTACTGGGGCATGGTACTCAAGTTGGTCCAAGAAATATTGAGAGAAGAAATTGAACCCAAACCTGAGCTCTTTCTTTTAAACATTATAGAACCCCCAAAAATGGACAGACACATGGAAAAATTATTATGCTTCATCCTCACGGTGGCCAGAATCGTCTTTGCGCGGTACTGGAAGAAGACCGAAACCCCTGACGAAAAGGAATTATTGTTTAAAATTATGGATCTCACAGAATTAGATAAATTAACAAACCTGGTGAGAGGTAATGTAAGTTTAGAATTGAAGCCACATGGAAACCTTTTACAAGTTATATAAAGAATAAGGAAAATATAGAGTTGCATGGCTTCTGGTTGTAAGAGACAAGCCTGAAGACGTATATTGTATATAGAGACCTAAAAGTGTAATAGCCCCTCCAGCACCGGGTGAAGTCAACCCGTTTCTGTTTTTTTAAATGTACCATGTCTATGTTTTAACCTTGTGTGCTCTTCCCTCCCCCCCCTTTTTCCCCCTATCCCGACATACTTTTTTGTAAATGTGTCCAAGTCAGTGCAAATGTCGCACATACGAACCTGTGATGTGATATGTTTGTCAATGTTATTTTAAACAATAAAAATCTTTATTATAATAAAAAAGGAGGAGGAGAAGGAAAAAAGAGCACTCAGGGGAAGGTTGACTTTGGGCCAGGATCGGATTTTGTTCCTACCCATCCGAAAAGGCCAGAAGGCCATGGTTGGGTTGAGACCCAACAAGTGGGAATGGGGTAACGGGAGAAGGAAAAAGGGGGGAACTAAGGGAGGGGAGGGAGGGATAGAGGGCAAAAGTGAAGGGTTCACACTAAGCCAAGCCATAAAAAAGGTGAAGGTTTGGGATGTCTATTAAATTAAAACTATCAACATTGAACACCAGGGGATTGGGAAATGTTATGAAACGGAGGAGAATTGAAGCTTTATTGAAGAAGGATGCAGCAGACGTGGTATTTCTGCAAGAGACCCAACAAGCCAGAGAAAATAAAAATGAGCTGAAAGCAAAATGGATTAGATATTATGAAAAATCATTTGGAACATCTAAATCTAAAGGAGTAGCAATAATAATTGCCAAAAAATGTAGTATGGTTGTTAATAAAATTTTGAAAGATGAGGAAGGAAGATACATAACAATATATGGTGAAATAGGAGAAGAAAAAATTAGTATTAATAAATGTGTATGCTCCTAATGTTAAGCAGCGGGAATTCTATGAAAAAGTCTTAAGCCAAGTAGAAAATTACCATCAGCAAAATATTATTTTTGGTGGAGAATGTAATTGTTGTATGGATGAAGAGAAAGACAAAAAAAACCAAAGAATAAGTAGAGGTCCAACAGACCTAAGTAAAGTTATGTATAAATTGCAATTAAAGGATGTATGGAGGGTTGTAAAGGGAGATGAAAAGAAATACACATTTTATTCTGCGGTAAATAGAACATACACAAGAATTGATTATCTTTTCGTTTCAGTAGATATGTTGAGAAAATTGTTAAATGCAAATATTAGCAACATAAAGGTTTTTGATCATGCCTTGGTGTCAATGGAAATTGGGTTAAAATGTGATTATGAAAAAATGAGAAGGTGGAGGTTAAATACCAGGATATTGAATTATAAAGAGATAGTGGAAAAAATAAGAACTGAATGGCAAGAAATATGGGAAATAAATGAAGGGAGCATATCAAAAGGAATACTATGGGATACAATGAAGGCGGTGATAAGAGGCTTACGTATAAAAGAGACAAGCAAGCTAAAGAAGAAACAAGAAGAAAGGAAGTGGAGTTTGAATAAAGACATAGAAGAGTTTGAGAACAATTACATTAGGAAAGCAGATACACAAACATATTTATTTATTTATTTATTTATTTATTCGATTTAGTAGACCGCTCTCTC
This sequence comes from Anolis apletophallus, assembly GCA_030556195.1. Taxonomy (NCBI): domain Eukaryota; kingdom Metazoa; phylum Chordata; class Lepidosauria; order Squamata; family Anolidae; genus Anolis; species Anolis apletophallus. The sequence continues at coordinate 53,422,780 of JARBWK010000011.1, read as the reverse complement.
CGGAGCCCAGAGCGGTTTACAGCAATAAAACCAGATAAAACACATAAAAACAGCATTATAAAAACAATTTAACCCCGCTCCCAACAATAAAATCCCAGCAGAACGACAATAGTGCAGGCGGCAAAGACGCGACAGGATGGCAGGTTATAGCAGGCATCAGTCAGAGCCGAATGCCTGCCTAAACAGCCAAGTTTTTACGGAATTGCGAAATGACATCAAGCCCCGTAGGGCTCGCGTCTCCTCGGGCAGCAAGTTCCAGAGGCTCGGCGCGGCCACTGTGAACGCCCTCTGCCGCGTACTTGATAGCCTGTAGGTCTTGATGCCAGGCACCTCCAGTAAGTTGAGCCTCTCTGAACGCAGTGATCTTCTGGGCACGTATGGGGTAAGCCGCTCCTTCAGGTACACTGGCCCCAAACCATATAAGGCCTTAAAAGTTAAGACTAACACCTTGAAGGAGACCCGGAATTCAATTGGAAGCCAGTGCAGTTCGCGCAGGAGTGGGGTTACATGAGCAGATCTTGCGGCTCCTGAGAGCAGACGTGCTGCTGCGTTCTGCACCAACTTGAGTTTCCGGATCGCCGACAAGGGTAGGCCAATGTACAGCCTCGAGATGACCGTGGCTTGGATCACTGTGGCCAGGTCGCAGCGGGAGAGGTAAGGAGCCAGACGTTTTGCCTGTCGCAGATGGTAAAACGCTGTCTTGCAGGCGCAGGCAATCTGCGCCTCCATAGATAGCTGGGGGTCCAGCCGGACCCCTAAGCTCTTGACTAAAGGCTGCGGGCGAAGTGCCACGCCATCAAACGTCGGCAACTGGGTCTCTACCCCCCCCCCCCCGGGCGGCCCAGCCACAAGATCTCCGTCTTCGCCGGGTTCACCTTCAACTTACTGGCTCGCAGCCATCCAGTTACGGCTTCTAGGCAAAGGTGGAAATTATCGGGTACAGATTCCACCCCGGGGTCCATCCTCAGAATGAGCTGGGTGTCATCAGCGTACTCATGGCACTCCAGCCCAAAACTCCATACCAATTGGGCGAGCGGTCGCATATAGATGTTAAATAACAGCGGGGAGAGAATGGCCCCCTGGGGAACTCCACAATGTAAGGGGGAGCCCTCGGAGACCACCCCTCCCCACTTCACTCGCTGCAGGCGGTTTTGGAGGAAGGAGGACAGCCAGTTTAGGGCTGTCCCCCTCACCCCCGCCACCACCAGGCGGTGTGTCAAAAGTTGGTAATCGACAGTATCAAACACTGCCATGAGATCCTATACACAAGCAGCGCCGATCTGCCTCGGTCCAAGTGGCAACGGAGTAATCTGTGATGGAGACCAAGACGGTCTCTGTCCCATGGCCCGAACGGAAGCCGGACTGGAAGGGGTCTAGCCAGGTTGCATCATCCAGGAATGTCTGCAGCTGGTCCATTGCTGCCCTCTCAATTAACTTGCCCAGGTACGGTAAATTAGACACTGGGTGGTAATTGGAGAGAGCCGCGGGGTCTAGCCCGGGCTTCTTCAGCAATGGACTAACCACCGCCTCTTTTAACTCCTCTGGAAAAGCTCCTTGCTCAAGGGAGCAGTTGACTATATTCAACAGAGGGCCTCGTAACCCCTCCACGCAAGCTCGAATCAGCGTAGAGGGGCACGGGTCGAGGGAGCAGGTGGTTGGTCGAAGAGCTGCGACAATCCTGTCAACATCCTCTGCGTCCAGTGGCCGAAACCGGTCGGTGGACCCGGCGGAGGGCCGCGGAGTCTCAAGTTCCTGTACTGTATCAACCGTAGCAGGGAGGTCCCGGCGGAGCGTCGTAATCTTGTCTTCGAAATAATTCTGAAAAGCCTCGGCGGAGAGGGCCTGATCATCGTTATTTGGGATGGTAGGGACCATCGTCAACTGCTGAATTATTCTGAACAATTGAGCCGGGCGTGAATCTGCAGACACTATCAAGGAGGCATAGTGAGAATTTTTCGCCTCCTTGACAGCTTGCTCATAAGCCTCTCTAAAGAGCTCATAAGCTGATTGTGAGGGTCCGTCACGGAGCTTCCTCCACATGCGCTCTAGCCAAATTAAGGGCCAAAAAAGAAGAATTGGATAAAATTGAGATTGATGAAGTTCAAGAAAATTAAATATAATTAAAAAGAGATTTTTTTTGAATATGGCAATAGGAACTCAAAATTGTTAGCTAGATCAACGCAAAAAAGAAAATGGGAAATATAGTAAGCATGGTAAAAAATTTAAAAAGGAGATATAGTTAGATCAATGAAAGGGAAAATATAAATTTTTGAAGAATTCTATAAAGAATTATATCAAACAAAGATCTGTTCCACAGAAGAAATTAGGAAATATGTAGAGGAAAATTGGGAGGGTAAATTAGGAGAAGAGGATAAAGAATTACTAGAGAATCCTATAGAGGGATACGCAATAGAAGAAATTATTTAAAAAATTAAAGATTGGAAAGGCTCCAGGTTTAGATGGACTGGGTCCAGAACTTTATAAAACTTTATTAAAAACAATCATGATTAAATTTAGAATGGGAAATAAAATGAAAGGATTGATAGAACAATATTATTCAAACAATACAGCGAAAGTAACAATAAATGATGGAGTGACAAGTGAAATAAAGGTAATGAGGGGAACAAGACAGGGCTGCCCTTTGTCGCCAATATTGTTCGCCATAGTGATAGAACTACTTGCCAATGCAATAAGAAAAGATGAGGAACTAGAAGGTGTTGGAATAAAAATAAAACAGAAAGTTAGTTTATTTGCTGACGACACGCTGTTGACAATTAAAAATATGTGTGGTAATATAGATAGAATAAAATCACATTCAGAGATATTTGGTAAAATAACAGGTTTACAAATTAATTGGGGAAAATCGGAAATGATGTTACTCAATTATACAAAAAAGGAAGAAGATTTGATGAAACAATCTGATATGGGGTTAAAAGTTAAGAATAAATAAAATATTTAGGAGTAACTATAACTAAGCAATTACATGAAATTGAAGAGGCAAATGTTACAACATTAAGGAAAGCAACTCAAAAGAAATTATTGGAATATGAAAATATAAAACTATCATGGTTTGAAAGAATAGCATTAGTTAAAATGAAAATCCTTCCAAAGATAAATTTTATATTTAGAATGGTACCACTATATATTTTGGAAGAGGAATTAAACAAATGGCAACAAATAATCAATAAATATTGTAATGGTAATAAGAGAAATAGATTAAGTAAACAATTTTGGTATACACCACAGAAGGAGGTCTAGCACTTCCCAACATCAAAAAATATTACGAAGCAAACAGGATGAGACTAGTTATAGAAGGGATGACAAATAAGGAGGATTTGGAATGGTTGGAGGAAGGTTCGGAAGAAGCAGAAAGAAAAATTTGGAATATATTTTTTAAGGATTTTAAAAGGAAAGAAATTAAAGAAGTAAAAAACCCAATGTTAAGAAATGTATTAGAAATTTGGAATAGATACAGGAAAGTATTAATGTCAGAAAGTTCAACATTAACTCCAATACTAATGGATAAGAAATTTTCCCCCAAAATAAAAAATACGTTGGACAAGAAATTAAAAGAAAATAATATAGATAAAGCAGATATAAAGAAAGAAAATATACTAAAAGAGTTTAGAGATATTAAACTCTCATGGTTCCATTGCTTACAGTTAGAGCAATGATTTAAGAATTGGATAAGAAAAAATGGGGAAGGAGACAGACCTACACAATTTGAACAAATGATACAAAAGGAAGGAGCCACAGGAGAATACCATAAGATGAAAGGAATAACTAGTAAAATGTATAAGATAATAATAGAGATTAAGGAAGGAAAAATAAAAAATGCAATATTAAGAGAAACATGGGAGGAAGATTTAGGGATTAAGATAAGGGAAGTGGATTGGATACAGTTATGGAATCAAAGACATTTATTTATTTATTTATTTATTCAGCTTAGTATACCGCTCTCTCTGGAGCTCAGAGCGGTTTACAGCTATTAAAATATCAGATAAAAACACATAAAAACATTATAAAACCAAGTTAAAACCCCCAGTTAAAACCCCATACCCAACAGTAAAACAACATCAGGACAGCATAGTGCAACTGGCAATGACAATGACGCGGCAGGGTGGCAAATTATGGCGGACACCGGTCAAGGGCCGAATGCCTGCCTAAATAGCCAGGTCTTGACTGATCTGCGGAATGGCATCAGGTCACGTATGACTCGTGTCTCCTCAGGCAGGGAGTTCCACAGAGTCGGCGCAGCCACAGCAAACACCCTCTGCCACGTACTAGATAGCCTGTAGGTTTTTATGCCAGGCACCTCCAGCAAGTTGAGCCCCTCTGAACGCAGTGATCTTCTGGGCACATATGGGGTAAGCCGCTCCCTCAGGTACACTGGCCCCAAACCATATAAGGCCTTGAAAGTTAGAACTAACACCTTGAAGGAAGCCAGTGCAGCTCGCGCAAGAGTGGAGTTGCATGGGCAGATCTTGTGGCTCCTAAGAGCAGGCGTGCTGCTGCGTTCTGCACCAGCTTAAGTTTCCGGATCGCCGACAAAGGTAGGCCGATGTACAGCGCATTACAGTAATCGAGCCTCGAGATGACCGTGGCTTGGATCACCGTGGCCAGGTCGCAGCGGGAGAGATAGGGAGATAGGGAGCCAGACGTTTTGCCTGTCGCAGGTGATAAAAGGCTGTCTTGCAGGCGCAGGCAATCTGCGCCTCCATAGACAGCTGGGAATCCAGCCGGACCCCTAAGCTCTTAACTAAAGGCTGTGGGCATAGTGCCACGCCTTCAAACGTCGGCAGCTGGATTCCCCCCCCCGGGCGGCCCAGCCACAAGATCTCCGTCTTTGCCAGGTTCACCTTCAACTTACTGGCTCGCAGCCATCCAGTTACGGCTTCTAGGCAGAGATGGAAATTATCGGGTATTTTTTAAATATTGATTCTTTTTTACCGGAGATAAGCTGATGCCTCAAGGCAGCTAATGCACTTTTGCATTCTGACATTGGAAAGCAGCTGAGCATGGATAGCAGGAGCACCTTTCCATTCTTTTAGAAATAAAGTCAAAGATGGTAAAATCTAAGAACTGATAAGAATGGGTAGGGAGGTGCAAGGTGGAAACTGCCAAGCATGTCCTTTTACAATACTATTTACATCAGGATATTCAATCTGTTTGTATGACTCCCATTGTACAGCAGGTCCCAAGCAGGAATGAAGAATATTATTCACAACATATTATAGAGGACAGGGACACATCAATCATGTATAGAGTGGCAAAGTTTTGTGCATCAGCAGCTACAAAAAATAAGGAAGCAGATTGTGGATATTTTAGCAGATACAGTTTTAACTTACTCATTTTATTACTCATGCACTTTCTTTTTTAATGTTATGAATTTTTGGTTTTAATGTTGGTTTTAATGTTGACACTTTTATTTTTAAAAAACCCTGTTTTTAATTTTTGTAAAGTTTCAAAGATTCATGCTCTTGGTCTGTGACTGTAACAATAAAATGTAAAGAGGTTCAAGGCAAATATAACCCAAATGGTTAAAGGCATATCAGCAACTTTTTCTCATGTGAACCATGAAAAGAAAACAAGCATTCCATTTTGGCACTGCATCAAGAAAGCACCTTCTCTTCCAACTTACCACATTGTAGCATATGACTATGACAGCACATGTTACTCTTGGATTTTATATACAAACCATGTCATGATAATGTTTACTCAATCAGAGATGGATCCAAACACACTAGGGGCCCGCATTAAAGTCTGCCACGTTCGTCACTTTGAGGATTGCAAAAACCATGCGCTATCGCATGTATTTTTTTCCTTTCTATACGAAAGATATGGGTGCCAATAAAATCTCAAGTCATGTCTTCCCAATTTCCATAGTTTCCCCTTTCTTAATGTCAACCAGTCTTTAAGCCAGTACATGTTGAGACATATAATTACAGGTCTTCTAATTCTAGGCTACTTTAGAGAAGTTTAAACTAAATTAAACTGATGCTAAACTTTTTTGCTAGCCATAGAAATCTAGTACGATCTTATCATTGGTTATGCTTGGAATAAAAAATGGGTACAAAACATGGGGCATGATATCAAATGAGAAAGATGGGAAAGCCAGGATTAAAAGGCAGGATTAAACGTATTTTAGCTGTTTCACATGCTTCTTCATCAGGGCGTGTTTTCTTAGTGCTACGTAAAAATCAAGCAGCAAGGCGTTCCTTTCTGAATTTAACAAGGGCTTCACAAATAGAAGTTCACCGATTCCAGCCATTTGGTGAACTTCTATTTGTGAAGCCCTTGTTAAATTCAGAAGGGAATGCCTTGCTGCTTGATTTTTACGTAGCGCTAAGAAAACACACCCTGATGAAGCGTATGCATGTGAAACGGCTAAAATACGTGGTGCCATAGACATAGAAAGCCATAGGCACGGCTCCCACCCATCCACGGGGGAGCGGTTTTGCCCTTTCACTACTCTATCCTCACGCCCAGCAGCGAGCGGCACTTATTTTGCGGCCAAGATCCCTCCGAAAGTAACCTGCATCCCGGTGATCCCACATTATGTCTCAGGCAATGTGAACTGTGTTTGGGAAATACCAGAATATTCCTTGTGAACTTTGTGGTGCTAATGGACTGAACAGTGGCTGTTCCCACCTTGGACGCTATAGTTGGCTATGTATATATGTAACCGGTGTGAATACTATATACTGTTTTTGATGTAAACACCCACTTATAGCGATTTATGTGAGTGATGCTTATAATATAACAGAACTTTGTCATTCTGATTACTTTCTGTGCCCATTGCTCCTTATTGTTATCCCATATATCTTTATTTTCGTATTGCCTAGAGTCAGTATATTTGTTATGCTACTTTATTAAAGTTTGCATCTCTTGTTGGTATAAATGGTTTGCGGACAGTAAAAGGGCTAAACAGCCTCATTTCCAAGTAGCGGATTGAGTGTACTTATCCACCAAATTTCTAAAAACTGTACAGCTATCAAAATTTGGCCCCTAGATTTGTTGGACCTTTCACGATAATAGAGGTAATTAACCCAGTCACCGTACAACTACAGATCTCTCATGGCTTAAAATGAATACATCCAGTCATTCATTGCAGTCTTATCAAACCAGCTTGCAAGGATTGGCAATGGCAAAAGGAAATACCGATCCCCGATCCTATCCTAGTGGATGGGCAAAATTACTCTAGAAACCTTGCTGTTTCGGCAGGCCTTCGGAACATGAATGACCATGGCCCTTCCCCTGCAAATCACTTCTGTCGTGTTCCTGGTTAATGTGATGTAATTGAAATGCTTGTTTTTAAAATTTTTAGACTGTACTGTGTTTTACTAAATCATGTAAGCCACCCCGAGCCACTTGGGAGTGGCGGCAGATAGAAATTTGAATAAATAAATAAATAAATAAATAAATAATAGAAGTCATTAGAAAAAAAATTCAGTATTTAATTAAATGGAAACATTTTGACCAACCAGAGGGGTGGATCACCAAAATGTTAGGGCTCCATGGTTACAGGTGGCATTCTATCAAAAATAATCAGATACGCTGTAGTGAAGTAACTGTCAAAGTATATGTACAATGATTTTGATTCCTGTTCATGTTATGAATATGTTGTTAGTGTTTGCAATTTTACTATTTGTAGTTCATTTTTGGGGGAGGGGAGCTATATCATGACCTTCTTTCCTGGTTTGTGTGGAACCAGGAAATTAGTCCACACCTTCGCTTGCCCTGGCCTGTGCATACCTGAAACAAGGGAAAGGGTTTCCATGAAAATGGGAGCAACGAAGGGGCCAGGGTGAGGGATAGGATGTTTGAGGGAAAGAAACTGTCAGTTGGAATTTTGTTTTGTATCACACTGTATGCTTTTAGAAATAATTCCTTCCCACTCTGTTCATGAGGTAATTTCTCCACCAGAAAGCTGCAGATCCTGATACCGATTGGAATTGATGGCAGCTTTAACATGTCACAGCAAACATCTCACACAAATCCCTTTTAAGAAAAAAAAGGTATTATCTGGGAAACAGTGTGGCTTGTGTCGAAGTCCCTTGGGGTGGCTTGCATTATGCTAACATATAATGATGGCAAGTCTTCTTTTTTTAAACCTGACAAATTATAATTTGGACCAATTTTATAGTCTCTCACATTGTGTTCCTTCTGGTGATGGTACAGTCATGCCTTCCAGTTGATCTATGCAAAATGACTTAGGAAGCTTCAAAGGAAGAGAAAGGAATGGCACTCCCAAGAACTGATAATCCTGCTGGTTTGGACAGGAAACATGTTTAGGGAAACACCTCTTGATGTGTGTGAGACATTCTGCAGGCAAGGGAAGGAATAATTCAAAATAAAAAGAAATATGTACTAAGTTAGAAGCTCTAGCCAGAGCTTTCCAAACTGTGTGTTGCCTGGAGTTTGTAGGTGTGTCACATAAAAATGCTCCCCGCACCACCACACACTGGTGCTGTTCAACTGTAGGTACTGTTCTAATTTTTTAATAATTGGCACAATTTGTTGGTTGAGTGGCAGCAAATGTAGTGACAATGGATGCGTTTCCTCTATAGCCGCTCCATGGGGTTCATCTTAAATATCATTGTCAAATGACGAACCACATGGAGCGGCTATAAAGGAAACTACACAGGAATCAACTGTAGAACGTAAGTGTAAAGGAAACAAATTCCAAACCTTATTTGTACAGTAGAGATAAAGCTTACACATCCCGTAATTACTCAAGTCTAATGTGCCATTGAATCTAATGCCGGTCTCAATTGTCAAAACCCAAAAAAGGATTTCTATATTATTCTGAATCTAACACGCACCCTAATTTTGGGGAGGTAATTTAGTCAAAAAGGTGAGCATTAGACTTGAGTAAATGTGGTATATATTATACATTACTGAATATAATTCTTGAATATGTATGAAATTCTTATAATGGTTTGGCTTAACCTCCGGTTTGCCAGTAAAACTGAATGACTGTGTCTAAGGAGGCATGTCTAAGAAGTGTGTCACCAACATGAAAAGTTTGGAAAGCTCTGCTCTAGGACATTGAACATGTTCAGCTGCCTATGTGACCCCTTTGGAGCAGACAATTAGGAAGCCTCCTTAATGTTTGCTGTTTATATGCTGTGCTCCACCCTGAGTCCTCTTCGGGGTGAGAAGAATGGAATATAAATGCTTTAAATAAATAATAAATTAATGATTAATTAATGGATGGCTTGTCAATTGTTTAATGCAGCATAGTGTAAGTGTGTTACACTATAAATCAGTTTCAAGAACACATTCCAAATAAAGCAGAGGAATAGTGTATAACTTTGCAGACAAATTCCAATGTGCTGTCAGGTGAATGAAGTGCATTATAGCATCCCTCGTTCCATGTCAAACAATTAGAGATCCTGCACTCTATTAAAAAAGAAATCTCAAACTATTTCAGCCTCATTTACTATTTCACTAACACTTCGACAATACTCAACTAACAAGCAAATGAACTAGGAGTATGAATTTGTATGCAACTGATGCTTACCTTTGGTTTTAAAAGCAAAGTTACAGTACTTGCAGACATATGGCCTGGCGTCTGTGTGCGTGCGAATGTGTTTCTTCAGCATGCTGGGTTTCTTGCAGCGAATTCCACACTCCTCACATACATATTTCCCACGTCCATGGCCTCGCACATACACATACTCTTCGTTTGATTTGTACCTACAAGCAACAGGGTGTCATGTTGACAGAAACAAAAGATTCCTACCTTACAGTAGTAGCAAGTCTCTCATTCAAACACACAATCCAACAGCATTACTCATGGTTACAAGAAAAAATGTTGTCACTAGAAACTTGTTGGATAATGATCAAGGAATAATGAAGTTGCGTGTATGGGGGATGAGAGAGCACCATGAGATGCATGCATAGTTTTCCTTTATATGGCTACAGTTGCCCCATTTAAACATTCTATTTTCATGCATGTTCTTTTCTTCCCATATATGGGAAAGAACTGGTGTCATGCAAAGCTTGAAAAGTTGTTTAAACATACCATATCTCCTCGAGTCTCGTGCGCCATAGAATCTAACACACACCTCAAATTTCTAAACACTGAAACCACTGATTCATTATCATAAGGGGTCTGTTAAAACTTGTTATTCAGAGGTAATTTATATAGATAGTGCAAAATTTTAAAAACGGATTTTGTTTCAATGCAGTGTGTTTGGCTAAGAATGCATCACTTCTGCATACCCCCCCCCCCCAATCAAGTTACTACAGAGTTTGAGAGTCCACAAGGGCCATCTAGCCCATGGCATAATAACGAGATTCCCATCAAAGGTCTCCAAAGATAGTGAGCCCATCACCTATAGGGGCAATCCATTCCACTGACTAAGAGCCCTTACAGTAAAGAATTTCTTCCTAGTGCTTAGAGGGAAAGTCTTGTAATTTGTAAATTGGCAGATCTTTGGGGGAGAAAACCAACTTCCTTTATCCTCAACATGACATTACTTCTAACAGCAATGCTGGACTCTGGGTCGGGCGTGGAGCCTGAGAATTCCTGTTGCAGACTGGTTTTGAAATAATACCAGGCAATGTAGAAAATCCTTTCTTAAATAGATTTTACTTGGATATGCCCTATCATTGTCAAAATGTGCTGCTATCTACAAAAAAATGAACAAACAATAAACACCTGAAGTCTCATTCTGAGGCACCCAGAGGATATATAAAATCTATTAATCATGTTGGCATTTGGATCGAGGCGGATCGGCACTGCTAGTGTTATTGGACCTCACGGCAGCGTTTGATACTGTCGATTACCAACTTTTGACACACCGCCTGGTGAGGGGGAAAGCTCTCAACTGGCTGTCCTCCTTCCTCCAAAACCGCCTGCAGCGAGTGAAGTGGGGAGGGGTGGTCTCCGAGGGCTCCCCGTTACACTGCGGGGTCCCTCAGGGGGCCATCCTCTCCCAACTGTTATTTAACATCTACATGCGACCACTCGCCCAATTGGTGCGGAGTTTTGGGCTGGAATGCCATCAGTACGCTGGTGACACCCAGCTCATTCTGAGGATGGACCCCGGGGTGGAATCTGTACCTGATAACTATCATCTCTGCCTAGAAGCCGTAACTGGATGGCTGCGAGCCAGTAAGTTGAAGGTGAACCCTGCGAAGACGGAGATCTTGTGGCTGGGCCGCCCGGGAGGGGTGGAGACCCAGTTGCCGATGTTTGACGGCGTGGCACTCCGCCCGCAGCCGTCAGTAAAGAGCTTAGGGGTCCGGCTGGACTCCCAGCTGTCTATGGAGGTGCAGATTGCCTGCGCCTGCAAGACAGCGTTTTACCACCTGCGACAGGCAAAACGTCTGGCTCCTTACTTCTCCCGCTGCGACTTGGCCACGGTGATCCAAGCCACGGTCATCTCGAGGCTCGACTACTGTAATGCGCTGTACATTGGCCTACCCTTGTTGGCGATCTGGAAACTTAAGCTGGTGCAGAACGCAGCAGCACGTCTGCTCTCAGGAGCCTCAAGATCCACTCATGTGACTCCACTCTTGTGCGAGCTGCACTGGCTCCCAATTGAATTCCGGGTCACCTTCAAGGTGTTAGTTCTAACTTTTAAGGCCTTATATGGTTTGGGGCCAGTGTACCTGAGGGAGCGGCTTACCCCTTATGTGCCCAGGAGATCGCTGCGCTCAGAGGGGCTCAACTTACTGGAGGTGCCCTGGCACTACAGGCTCTCTAGTACACAGCAGAGGGCATTCGCTGTGGCCGCCCCAACCTTGTGAAACACCCTCCCTGAGGAGATACGAGTCATCCGCGACTTGCTGCCATTCCGCAGAGCCGTCAAGACCTGGTTATTCAGACAGGCATTTGGCCCATAACCAGTGCCTGTTACCACTAGCGCTCTGCCACCTCGCCGCCATTGCATTTCTGCTGCCCTATTGCAGTATTGTTGGGAATGGGATTTTAACTGGGGGTTTTATATTGGTTTTACTGTGTTTTATGTGTTTTACTTGCTATTTTAATTTTGTAAACCGCTCTGGGCTCCAGAGAGAGCGGTATATCAAGCTGAACTAATAAATAAATAAAAAAAAACATAATTTTAATCCAAACAATTTTAGATGAATTTTGTATGTTTTGAGGCACTGTGTAAGCCGTCTTGAGTCCCCTCCAAAGTGAAGAAAAACGGGGTATAAATAAGGTAAATAAATAAAATAAATACACAAATATCTGTTTGTTACTCCAGAGGATGCTCTGTTTTAACCTTTGTCCCTAATTTCTGTGTTATGAAGTTTTACCTTGGCACTTTAACAATGATATTTTAATTATGTTTAACTTTTAATTTAATCAAGTTTTAATTGTGTTTTAATGTATGTTCACTATTACAGGAGTTTTAGTACAGTGATTAGTATATATTTGTGTATTTTCTTGTTTTTGTCTTTTACTGTTGATATGGTCAGTGGACTAATCAATAAACTTTACTACTCCAGAGGATGTTGACAAAATCCTGAGAGAAGTGAGGGTCACCACCTGTAGTCTTGACTCTTGTCCCTCCTGGGTAATAAAACAAATCAGGGTATCACCTGGATAAGGGAATTGATCAATGCTTCGTTAAAACAAGGCCAGAGGCTGGGGAGAGCCGAAGCCCCAACAGCATACCTGGGGACATTCAGCAGTATAAGCAGCCAAGGGTTTGCAGACCTGCCGTTGCCTATAGAAAATATCCTGCCACGAGAGATGGGAGCACCTTCAAAAATCCCAAAAGAGCCAGCCCTGGAGGAGGAGAGCGAGGCTGGGGAGGATGAGGAAGAGAATATACCAGGAGAGGCACCAACCGCCCCACAAGAGGTACCACCAGCCGGTGCGGGGAGAGGCAGAGGCCTGAGGGATGCCCAGCAACCACCAAGAGTAACCCAAATACCCACGGGATTTACTGGGATCGGAGCCAGGCAGCAGGGGACGGCTCAACCCCTCGTTGGGATCCTGGTAGGATTCCAGGGTAGCTGGCCCTTCGCAGCACTAGTGGGAATGGGGATGCCACCAAAGCAGCGAAGGAAGCTGCTGAAGATAGAATTCGGTGGAGAGGCTGCGGAGCTGGAATTTTTCCTAACCACAGTTAGAGGATACGAGGGCGGGCCAATAAGTCTGCAACTTTTTGAATGAAACACAGGTTTTTGGATAAAAAAATCATTTTATTTTCAACGTAGTCTCCTTTGAGCTTTATACACATCGTCCAACGTTTCTCCAATTTTTTATCCCTTCCAAAAAACCAGATTTATCGTGGTCATAAAAATAGGTATTTGTTTGTGAGATGATTTCATTGTTGGAGGCAAATCTCTTTCCACCGAGCAATTTCTTCAGGTTTGGAAACAAGAAATAGTCACTCGGGGCTAAATCCGGAGAATAGGGCGGATGAGGGAGCAATTCTCATCCAAATTCATGGATTGTTGCTATGAAAACTGCACATGTATGCACTCTTGCATTGTCCTGGTGCAAAAGAACTTTTTTCTTGGCCAAATGCGGTTGTTTTTTTCCCCAAATCCTCATTAAATTGACCTAATAAGTTGGCATAATATTCGCCATTGAATGTTTTTCCCTTTTGAAGGTAGTCAATGTGGATTATACCGCATGCATCCCAAAAAATGGTCGGCATGACTTTATTGGCTGACAAACCCACCTTGGCCTTATTTGGTGCCCATTTAGCCCGAGAAACCCACTGTTTTGACTGCTGTTTAGTCTCTGGTGTGCTGTGGTGGATCCACGTTTCATCCACGGTTACGAAATGGCACAAAAACTCATCCATATTGCGGTTGAACAATGCCAAACACTCCTACGAAATTGTCACACGATTCCGTTTGTGGTCGATTGTGAGCAAATGTGGCACCCAGCTTTCTCTTACCGAAGTGATCATTTAAAATTGAAACCACTGAGCCATGTGAGATGCCTATAGCTTCCACAATCTCTCACACTTTCAATCTCCGATCAGCCAACACCATATCGTGAATTTTTTCAATTGTTTCGGGTGTAGAGGCCTACACTGACCATCCACAACATTTGGCATCTTCCGTGCTTGTACGGCCACAACAAAATTCAGTAAACCACATTTTTACCATTGAAATGGATGGTGCAGAGTCCCCATAGTATTTATCAAGCTTAACCTTGGTTTGAGTGATGGTTTTTTTCCACAAAAAATAATGCTTAATGAGCACACGAAATTCACTTTTTTCCATTTTCTCCTCAAATCACACGGTAGTCTGCTATCAATGGCTGTGAAACACAAACTAAATGACGCAGCTTGTTCAAATTTTGACAGGAGTCAACTGACAGATGCCTGTTGACAGGAGCAGTGTTTGCCCTTTCAGTTAAAAGGCGGGAAATTCAAAAAGTCACAGACTTATTGACCCACCCTCGTACATGGAGGACAATGGTCAAGCATTCCGAAACGAAGCCAGCAGGGTCAGAGCAGTGGGGGCGACCCTCCGGCAAGGAGTGGCAAACTGGTACTTCCAGTGCCATTCCAGAGGAGACCCATGTTTGGGGTCTGTGAGACGGCTGCTCGCCACATTGGATGCCCGTTTCAGGGACCTGCTTGAAGCAATAGAAGTGAAGGAGAAAATGAAAACCATCACCCAAGGGCAGAGGTCGGTGTCTGAGCACGCCGAGGAATTCCACACATTAGCTGATAAGATCCCAGACTGGTCGCAAGTAACGAAGCAGGAAATGTTTAAAGAAGGCCTGAGGAGGGAAATCCTGTCCTGCACGGTACATCGCGATGATCCTGGGACGCTGGGCGAGTGGATCCAACTAGCTGGTAGAATCGAAACGTTGTTGGCCCAAGTACGGAGACATCACAGAAGCCAAAAACAGCATCCATGGCCGAAAGCTGCAACAGCATCCATGGCCGAAAGGTGAAAGCTGCAAGCCTGAGACAACCCTGACTGAAGGGAAGGCAGAGCAGAAGGGCGGAAAGGAGAAGAAAACCGGGTGCTTTGTCTGTGGGAAGCAAGGCCATCGAGCAGCAGGATGTTGGATGAGGAAGGGGGGAGAAAACTGACCCCTTAAACCTGCAGCTGTGAGCGGAAAGTGAGCCAAAGAGGAGCTGTGTCAAGAGGAGCCCGAAAGGAGGAAGGGGGTGAGTGTGAATAGGGAAATGTTGATATTCCCAATGACACTGGGTTCAAGAAAATGCAGGGCCAGTAGAAAAGTATTAATTGATTGTGGATGCTCTCGAAACATCATAGACCCCAAGTTAGTTGAGAAGTTAGAAAGTGACAGAATACCACTGGAAAACCCAATAGTATTCTCTCAACTAGACGGGTCTGTGGCCTCAGGAGAAGTAGCCAGATACAACACTGAAAGCATCCAATGTGCGAAGGGACCCTGGAAGGACCCGATCCAGTTCATGATAGCCCCAATAGCTGAGAAATTTTGTTCCTGTAGCCATGGCATTCCTAATATCACCATATTAGGAATGCCATGGCTACAGGAACAAAATCCCAGAATTGATTGGAAAACAAGGAAGAGTAGGTTGAGCAGGGAAATGGGGAGATCTCAAAGGAAGAAAGAGAATCAAAAGAAACAGCTTGTGTGGGGAAGGTAGAAGGAGAACTTCCTGAAGAATATAAAGATTTTGCAGATATGTTCGATGAGAAAGAGGCAGATTGTTTCCCAGCAAAATGCAACATAGAAGTGGGGATTGAATTGATTCCAGGAGCAGACTTGCTCACGCCCAAGGTGTACCCCATGTCAGTAGAGGAGAAGGAAGAATTGAAACGCTACATAGATAAAAATCTGGCGTGAGGTTTTATTGAACATTCAGAATCCCCCTCGCAGCGCCAGTGCTGTTCCGTAGGAAGAAAGATGGGTCTTTGAGACTGTGTGTGGACTACCGTGGGCTAAACGCAATCAGCACAGTTAACAAATACCCACTGCTGCTAGTGAAGGATTTGGTCACACAACTGTCAGGAGGAAAGATTTTTACTAAATTGGATCTCATTGAGGCATATCACAAACTGAGAATTAAACCAGAAGACAGGTGGAAAACCGCCTTTTCATGTGCATTTGGGCTATATTCCTACCGTGTTTTACCATTTGGTTTAAATGGAGGCATCAGAATATTCATGCAGCTCATAAACGAAGTGTTGCACCCCTTGCTGGACAAAGGAGTTTTTGTTTTCTTAGACGATATTCTGATCATGACTGAGAACAAGGAGCAGCATGTAAGACTAGTGAGGCAGGTATTACAGAGGTTGAGGGAAGCCAAACTGTACGCCAAATTAGCGAAATGCGAATTCCATAGAGAATAGATTTCTTGGGGTACCAAATATCAGCTCAGGGGGTAGCCATGGACCTAGCCAAAATAGAGGATGTAGTTGGATGGGAGGCACCAAAGACCCAAAGGCAACTACAATCATTTTTGGGCTCCGCAAATTTCTACAGAGACTTGATTAAGGAATTTGCCCAAATTGTGTTGCCCTTAAGAGATTTGCTAAAGACCAAAGGGAGGGGGGAAACTGCGAAGGTGAAATCTTCAGGGATTAAATTGACATGGACAAAAGACTGTCAGGAAGCATTCGAGAAACTAAAAGAGAGATTCACAAAAGAACCAATCTTGCAACACCCCAACCTAGCAAAGCCTTTTGTTTTGCACTGCGATGCGTAAGATCACGCTGACAGGGCGGTTTTGCTGCAAAAGGATGATAAGGGAGTTTTGAAACCCTGTGCCTTCCTCTCGAGGAAGTTTGGGGAGACGGAAAGGCCCATGTGGGAGAAAGAGGCTCTATCTATTGTGAAAGCGCTAGAATGGTGGCGGCATTTTCTGGAGGGGAGCAAAATTCCTTTTCAAGTTTGGAGTGATTATTGAAATTTACAATATTTGAAGTCGCAGCAGAAATTATCCCCCAAACAAATCCGATGGGCCCAATATTTCAGTAGATTCAATTTCAAGCTGCACTTCTTCAAAGGGAAACATAACGTGTTAGCAGATGCTCTTTCAAGATTGCCCCAGTACGAAGGGAGCATCCCAGAAAGCAGAGGAAAGGTCTTTTCAGACACTCAATGGGGACTAGCTATGCAAACCAGGCACAGACAAAAAGAGAGAAAGATCTCACTGTGGTATCCGCAGAGGGGGCAGTTTGGGAGAAGGAGTTGAAACAAGCTTATGAAAATGATGAATGGTTGAAGTCAAATAAAGAGCGGTGCAAGCTCCAGGGTGACTTAATATTTGTGGGGAAAAAACTGTACATTCCAGAGTCATTGAGAAATGAAATGATGAAACATTGCCATGATTGCCCTAACCAGCGACCTGGAACCTTCTGAGCCCGATATTTTTAGCCATTTTAATATCTTAATATTTTAATGTTTTAATACTCTAGTACTGCATTGCTAGCTGTGTAAGTCGCCCGGAGCACACTTGTGGAGGGCGACTCATAAATAATAAAGTTCAGTTCAGTTCATAATAAAAGTGCTGGACATTTTGGACTAGTAAAAACATAGAAAAATCCTGGCTACCCAGGGATGGTGGCCAGGGATGAGAAAATGTGTCAAATCATATGTGACCCAATGTGACATTTGTGCAGTGACGAAAACACCCCTGGGCAAACCGCGCAGACTGTTACAAGTGGTTGTTGACCCGGTTCGCCCTTGGGAATTCATAGCAATGGACTTCGTGGGGGAGTTGTCCACGAGCAAGGGGTTCTGATACATATGGACTGTCATGGACTTATTTTCAAAACAAACCCATTTCATACCGCTAACACTTTATATGTCAAGTATATCAAATCAAGATGGCGGCAGCAGATGGACGCTGTGAGAATGAGCTCCTGACGAGTTCCACAGAACCGGCATTCCTGCCTTGGCAAACAGCCCATCTTACCAGGACTGCATTACCAGTTCTTGGGGGTCCTGACCTCCAGCCTACCAAGGTTAATGTACGTCCCCCCAAAGAACTGGAGGGTCGGCCCGAAGCGAACTATAATACCAGGCGCTTCAGCAATGGGAGCCGCCACTCCACCTCGGATCCCTCAGCCCTCCCTGAAGCTGGTGGGGTTACCGGATACTTTAACAGCGGGGGTCGCTATACCATCTCGGCTACCCCAACTCCCTCTGAAAGGAGGCGGTGGACTCTTGGAGCGCCTGGCAGGGAGAGTTTCCATCTTCTCCCAAAAGAGATCCAGGCTATCCCGGCCTGGCGGTTACGCAGATGGCAAGGCTGGGAAAGATGCTCTCAGGCCTTCCTCTTACCAGCCACTCACCGCCTGACGATGGCGAATCAACTGGATCGGCGACCCATTCGGCAGAGGCCTGTATCCTGGGGGACGACTGCCCGCTGGCATTGCTGGGTCAAGGCGGCTGCCTACAGCGACCGGAGACCCAGAGGACCCAGAAGACCGCCGAGTCTCCCCTGGAACCACAGGAACCGCTGGACATCTCTGCCTTCCTGGCCAAGGTACCGGGTGAGCGGCCTTGGCGCAGGGCCTCCCGCTTTTCACCCCCGGAGGTGCGGATAGACCAGGCCAAGATGGCGCCGACTGCACAAGACGCCGTAATGGCGAATACAGCCCCGCCTTCGTCTTCACCTCCGTCCTCTCCACCAACAGAGCGAGAGGCGGACCCGCTGTCCCCTGGGAGGGACCAGGGGCGGAGTCTGACGCAGGACTGGAGCAGCAACCAGGAAGAAGCCAGGGAAGAACTCCACCCCCGCTCTTCATCCCCGAGAGCAGCTACCGATCTCTTTCGCGACCGGAGAGAGAGTGGGCCGATAAAGGACCCTGTGGGCTCTGCGGACCCTGAGCCCACCACCCCGATGGTAGAGCCAGGCGCTCGGCCTTCGGCTCCCCCCCTGCCAAGGACCGGCACCCCAGCCATCCCCCCTCCCCCATCCGGTGATGGAGGGAAGCGGGGGTGGAAACGGAGAAGGCGGGTGAAGGGGCATATCCAAACTGGCAACTCCAGCCTCCCAGTGATGGAGGGCGATGGAGGGAAACGGGGGCGGACACGGAGGAAGAGGCGGGTGAAGGGGCATATCCAGACTGACAACTCCAGCCTCCCAGCTCCTTCATCAACTAAGGTAGACCACCAGCTAGCCTTCTGACCAGCTAAACCGCGCGGCCCCTTGGGTCTGCAAAGGACATTTAAAACAAGAACCTTCTGGGGCATAGCCTACGGTGGCAGAAGGACCTCCGACCTGCGGGCCAAGCCGGACAAACTGCCTGAGAAAAGCCTAGAGGGACCCAAGAGTCGGGAGGGGACGAATATATGCCCCCCCCCAACATGCCCAACTGCCTAATGCCGACAGTAGTGGTTCGGAGGGTGTTAGCGATGGAAGCCGCTGGGTGGCTGGGATTCGAGCGGTCACCCCAGCCCCAGGCTACTCTACTTCTCAGGCGCTCTCACAGCTGGGTGCACCAGCTGGGTGCCCACTGGTCCGCTGCCCCCCCCCCCGATTCTCCTTTTCAGAGGGTGTGCTGCAAATTGAGCCCTCAAGGGCTGTGATGGATCCGGTTGAGACCCCTATTACAGTGATCTCTGGGGTGGGGAAGCACAGCATTAGACACAGGCCGAAAGCGAGAGGCATCTCGAGTCGATGCAAGACTCGATATGCCTCTGACCTGCGTTCTATCCCGAAGCACACTGTTGACAGGTTTCCAACTTCCTCCCTTACCTCTCTGGTGTTAGTAAATGCATGCTCAGCCAGGAATAAAATTGCAACCATTAGGGATTTCATCCAAGACCATCGAGCCGACCTGTGTTGGCTCCAAGACGGCGACGAGACCTGCCTGCAAGAACTGGTGCCTGCTGACTACGCTGTTACTCACCAGAATAGGAACGGGGGTGGCGATCCTCGTCCGTGACTTGTTACATCTTAGAGCGGTCCCTGCTCAGGAGACAGACGGGATTGAAAGTGTTGGCTTGATGTGGGGAGCCCCAGAGAGTATAGCCTTCTTACTGGTGCACCAGCGAGGAGCGCACCAGCGAGGAGCCTATCCCTGCTGCTGGAGACTGTGGCGGAGTGGGCATTGAGGTTCCCTAGACTTGTGGTGCTGGGGGACTTCAAGGTCCACACTGTCACAGCCTCCCCTCAGCTGCAGCAGGGGACCTAGTGTCGACCATGGCGGCACTAGGCCTCTCCCTTTCTAAGTCGGGCCCCACACATCGGGCTGGTCACACTCTCGATCTGATCTTCTCTGCGGGTGTCCAAGTGTGCGTCACTTCCGTAATAGAGGTGCCATGGTCGGATCACTGTGCTCTAAGAGTCCGGGTTGAGCAACCACGTCCTCCCGGCAAGGGTGCTGAACCGCCTGCAGCAAGTGAAGTGGGGAGGAATGGTCTCTGGGGGCTCCCCACTACGGTGCGCCCTCAGGGGGCCATTCTCTCCCCGCTGTTATTTAACATCTATATGCAACCACTCGCCCAATTGGTGCGGAGTTTTGGGCTGGAGTATCACCAGTACGCTGATGACACCCAGCTTGTTCTGAGGACGGACGCCGGGGTGGAATCTGTACCCGATAATTTCCAACTCTGCCTAGAAGCCGTAACTGGATGGCTGTGAGCCAGTAAGTTGAAGGTGAACCCGGCGAAGACAGAGATCTTGTGGCTGGGCCGCCCGGGGGAGATCCAGCTGCCGACGTTTGACGGCGTGGCACTATGCCCACAGCCTTTAGTCAAGAGCTTAGGGGTCCGGCTGGACCCCCAGCTGTCTATGGAGGCGCAGATCCCGTGCGCCTGCAAGACAGCTTTCTACCACCTCCGGCAGGCCAAACGTCTGGCTCCCTATCTCTCCCGCTGCGACCTGGCCACTGTGATCCAAGCCACGGTCATCTCGAGGCTCGATTACTGTAATGCGCTGTACATTGGCGAACCCGAAACTCAAGCTGGTGCAGAACGCAGCAGCCCGTCTGCTCTTAGGGGCCACAAGAACGGCTCACGTAACACCACTCTTACGCGAACTGCACTGGCTGCCAATTGAATTCCGGGTCTCCTTCAAGGTGTTAGTATTAACTTTCAAGGCCTTATATGGTTTGGGGCCAGTGTACCTGAGGGAGCGGCTTACCCCATATGTGCCCAGAAGATCACTGCATTCAGAGGGGCTCAACATGCTGGAGGTTCCTGGCATGAAGACCCGTAAATTATCCAGTACGCGACAGAGGGCGTTTTCAGTGGCCGCACCGACCTTATGGAACTCGCTGCCAGCGGAGACGCGAGCTCTACGGGACCTAATGACATTCCGTAGGTCCTGTAAGATCTGGTTGTTTAGACAGGCATTCGGTGCCTGACCGGTGCCTACCATAATCTGCCACTCTGCTGCGTTGCTGCCATTGCACTACATGCTGACTTATTGCGTTTTATTGTAGGAGGTAGGGGTTTTAAACTGGTTTTAAATGTGTTTTATGATGTGTTTTATGTCTTTTAATCTTGTGTGTTTTGTGTGCTGTAAACCGCTCTGGGCTTCGGATAGAGCGGTCTATCAAGCCGAAACAATAAATAAATAAATAAATAAATGAATAAATAAATACAGTATATACAAACTGCACAGGTGCCCTGATAAGATTGTGAGCGACAGAGGTGTTCAATTTACAGCAAGGTTCTGGGGGAAATTGTAAAACTGCTCGGGGCAGAAAGGGGATTGAGTACGGCTTTTCATCCGGAGACGAACAGAACGCTGGAATGCACACAAAGAACTCTGGGACAGTTTTTGCAAGCTTATACAAACAGCCAACAAAACAATTGGGCTGATTTACTCCCATATGCATTCAATGGAGCGGTTCACTCGGCCACAGGGCGTTCTCCATTTGAGATAGTGTATGGGCAAGAAGTGGCCCCGCTTCCTCGAGTGCCGATTTGGGAAGATAAAACACAAGTGGGAGGAGGCTGGGCTAAGCCAATCCAAGCCGCTTGGCCAAAAATAGTTGAGGTGCTGAGAAACACACAAAAGAGATACAAGCTGTTTGCAGATAAGAGGAGGCAGGAGGGGGAGAAGCTAGCAGAGAGAGATTTAGTCTGGCTAAGTACAAAGAACCTGAACCTGGGGTTACCCTCAAAGAAACTTTCCCCACGTTTCATTAGGCCATTTCTTTTGCAAATTTTTTTAATGAGGTGACATATTTATTTAATATTTGGATTTGTAAGCCGCCACTCCCCGAGGGCTCGGAGCAGCTGACAATCATAAAAACACAAACAGAAGCAAATAACATCAATTAAAACTAGATAGAATAAAAATTATCTATGCTCAGCAATCAAAAGCTAGCCGGAAAAGGTAGGTCTTGCAGGCCTTGTGAAAAGATGGTAAATCATGCAAGGCCCACACTTCGCTTGGAAGAGTATTCCAAATCGAAGGCGCTACGACAGAAAAGGCTCTGCGTCGGGTAGATGTTAGGTGGATGGATTTGAAGCTAGGCACTTCAAGGAGATTCAGTTGTTCAGAGCGTAGTGAGCTCTGGGGTTGGTAGGGGATGAGACGGTCCCTCAGATACAACGGCCACAGACCATACAAGGCCTTGAAAGTTAATACCATCACCTTGAAGGTGATCCGGTGCTTGACCAGAAGCCAATGTAGCTGCTGAAGAATGGGAGTTATGTGACCTCTCACTGGAGTCCCAGTGAGAAGTCATGCAGCGGCGTTCTAGACGAGCTTAAGTTTCCGGATCATGGACAAGGGCAGGCCAATGTAATGGGTGTTACAGTAGTCCAGTCTCGAGATGACCGTGGCTTGGAGCACCGTGGCCAGGTCGCCCTGGATAGGTAAGGGGCCAGCCGCCTAGCTTGCCGCAGTTAAAAAAGGGGTTTCGCTGACAGTGGAAACCTGGGCTTCCATCGTCAGCAAAGGGTCAAAGACAACCCCAAGGCTCTTTACTGAGGATGCCGGGCATAGAGCCTCGCCATCCAAGGTAGGCAGCTGGACCTCCCCACCAACCAGACATCCCAGCCACAATATTTCCGTCTTTGCTGGATTCACCCTCAATCTACTGGCATGCAGCCATCCAGTAATGGCTTTAAGGCACTGATGGAAACCAGAGGGTATGGGAGTCTGGTTGGCCTTCCATCCTCAGAACGAGCTGGGTGTCATCAGCGTACTGATAACATTCCAGCCCGAAGCTTCGTACCAGACTAGCAAGTGGCCGCATATAAATATTAAATAACAGAGGGGAGAGGATAGGCCCTTGAGGGACCCCACTAATAATTGGGGCCCTCTCGGAGACAATACCTCTCCTTTCCACTCGCTGTCCCCGATTGTGGAGAAAGAGCAACAGCCATTTCAAGGCTGTTACCCTGACTCCAACAACGGTAAGGCGGTGGGCCAAAAGATTGTAATCGACCATCTCAAAAGTTGTTGTGAGGTCCAATAGCACAATCAGCGCTGAACCGTCCTCGTCGAGCTGGCAGCGAAGCTGATCTGAGATGGCGACCAACACAGTCTCCATCCCGTGCCCCAAGCGGAAGCCGGACTGGAAGGGATCTAATCCGGCTGGAACTGTTGCAGCTGCCCCGCCACTGCCCTCTCAATTACCTTGCCCAGGAATGGAAGGTTCGAAACCGGGCGGTAATTGGAGGGAACTGATAAATCTAAATTCGGTTTCTTAAGTAGCGGGGAGACCACTGCCTCTTTTAAACCCTCTGGTCTATATAATAAACAGCTCCTTGCTCAAGGGAGTTGTTTATTATATTCAACAGAGGGTCACGTAATCCCTCCAAGCAGGATTTCACCAGCCAGGAGGGACACGGAGCATGTGGTCGGTTCATTGACAGCCCATGCATCCAGTGGGACGAACCGATCAAGGGTGGGCCCAGCAGAGGGCCACGGAGTCTCAAGCTCGCTAACTATATCAATTGTGGCAGGGAGTTCCCGGCGGAGCGACGAGACCTTGTCTGTAAAATAACTCTGAAATACCTCAGCAGTAAGGGCCTGATAACTATTATTTGGGACGGTAGGGACAGTCGTCAGAGAACGGATTATTTTGAACAATTTGGCTGGGTGTGAGTTTGCAGACGCTATCAAAGAGGAGTAATAAATTGGCTTAGCCTCGATGATAGGTTTCCATAAATACCTTATAAGCTGATCTCGAAACTTCATCACGGATCTCTTGCTACATGCCCTATAGCCGTCTCTTTTCCCTTTTCAAAGACTGAAGTTCCTCAGTAAACCAAGGTGATCGGTTTTGGCGGGGTTGGAGAGGACGTCTAGGGGTGATCTCGTCTAGTGCAATGGATAGTTTGGTGTTCCATGTATCCACTTGCACTTTGACCGAGTCGCTGACAGGCTCCAGATCCCTTAGAGCATTCAGGAACCTATTGGGTTCCATAAGTCTCCTTGGGTGAACCCAAATTGGTTCGACACCCTTGCAGGAAGGGTGGGTCTGCTCTAACCGGACTCTCAGGGCGTGGTGATCCGACCATGGAACCTCGATGGAGGTGGTTAGGGTTACCTGGATTCTGGCGCCAAAGATCAGATCCAGCGTGTGACCGGCCTGATGTGTGGGTCCGGTGTTAGAAAGGGAGAGTCCTAGGGTCTCCATGGAGGACACTAGGTCCCTTGCTGCTGGTGTAAAAGAGTCAGCATTGGCATGGACATTGAAGTCCCCCAGAACAATGAGCCTGGGGAACCTCAAGGTCCACTCTGACACAAACTCTAGCAGCTGGGGTAGACTCTCTGCTGGTGCGCTAGGAGTACGGTATACCAGAAAAAGGCTACACTCTCCGTGGAATCTCACACTAGGCCGACACTTTCAATGCCAGAAATAATCGGACCGGGAACTGCCCTGAGAGAGAAATTTTCTCGGGAGAGCATCGCCAGCCACCCCCACCCCCCTTCTCCCTGTCCGCATCTGGTGAATAACCACAAAGCCTGGAGGTGTTAACTCTTGTAAGAGGACTCCATCGCCCTCTTGTAACCAAGTTTCGGTGATGCACACAAGGTCTGCTTCTTGGTCAGTGATGAACTCTCTGACAGTACCCGTCTTGTTCCTAATAGACCTAGTGTTAATTAACACCAGAATTGGAGAGGGAGAGACTGGATGCCTGTCACCGGTGTATCTTGGGATAGGACGCAGGTCAGAAGGAGGGTGAGTCTTATGGCGACTCTCCCTCCCTCCCTCTAGCATTCGGCCTGTGCCTACCGTCGTATTTCCCCATCCCCGAGATCACTGCAATGCCCCTCCTGGAATGAAGATCTCGGATGTCATCAGAGTCCATTGGGAGCCCAATTTGCGGCAGATCCCCTGAAAAGGGGAAAGAGCAGGGCTCAGTGGAATATATGCCAACTCAGCCCATGGGTGACTTCATATTCAATTGACCACTAGGGGCTGGAGTAAAAGACAATGTTCCCAGATATCTTAAGGGACCTGATGGTATTGTAGAACCATCAATGCTGTCTCTGGCTTTGTGGGGATGATGGGACAATCTCCCTTCCAACTTTGCCAAGTTCTGGTTGCTAATCAGAGTCTTACTCAGGTTCTCCTGGGGGGCTGGGGTGAGGATCTTTTCCAATACCCAAAACCCACCCCCAGAAGGTCCTTGATTTGAACTTTTTCTGTGTCCCTTGGGACCTGCGGGAGCCACCTCTATCCATTGCAGGCTCCCCAGTTTGTAGTCCTTCAAGCTCCTCACTGGCCTGGTTGGGGCTTGCAGTTTTAATATCAATTAAAACTGCCAAAAGACCTAGGGAAAATACACTCTGTAATCCACTGTAGTTTGTTAAAATATAGAGGCACATTGGATGATGGTGATGTGTAGCATTTTATGTTTTGATTTCCCCCACAGGAAGAGGAAGGAGGTGCCATGTCAGAGTCTGAGATTTGATGCTTGAATTCCAGCAGCCAAACTCAAGGCCGCTGACATCATTGATAGTGCACCTGGCACTACCGCCTGAGAAAGGAAGACCAGTGAACCCAGCAGAAAATTTTTGCGGGCTTTGGGGTTTGCGTGGGATGATGACTCTTCAAATGTGGGGGAAGGTATATAAGGGAGTGCCCCATTTTTTAACGGCACTCCTGGGTTCTTGCATGTTAGTATCCTATAGTAAGAATTCCTAGTGATATCCAGATGGCGTTCTGTGTCTTCATTTAGGAGTGGCTATAGAGAGCTGACACATAACCTTTTGGGAAAGCCAGGAATCTCCACAGGCTTCTTCTAAAGTTGACTGTGCAGGAGCAGGATTTAATGGGGCCGGAGGTTTAGCACAGCTGTTAAATCTTCAGCAGTTAAAAGATCTATCAACCAAAAGGTTGCAAGTTCGAACCCCGGGTTGGCGTGGGCAGCCAACCGTCAGCCCTGCCCATTGTTTACCTAAGCAGTTCGAAAACAGCCTTAGTTGTAATTAGAGAAATTAGGTACCGCTAAAAAGCGGGGGAAGGTGTTTTACAATGCCATAAAGTAAAAGAAGATCAGAAAATGCTGGAATGAGGAAGTCCTGACAGCTCTTCGTCATAGAGGAGGGAGCAACAGCATTGCCTGTGGCATGACACAAAAAACTCCTATTTATTTATTTACTATTCAATCTTGTATGCCGCTACTCCCCGAGGGCTCGGATCGGCTCACAATATCTAATATAAAAACACCACAAGAATAAAAGTTGACATTAACTAATACAATTAAGATTCAATTGCAAGCCGAAACAAATGAGCTTTGCATACCCTGCGGAAGGTATGTAGATCTTGCAGGGCACAGATTTTAGTTGGCAGGGCATTCCACTACAATAGAGAAAGCTCTGCGCCTGGTAGCTGTAAAAAGGAAGATCTTATAACTGGAAACTTCCAATAGGTCTTGATCTGAGCGAAGTGTTCTCTGGGGTTGATAGGGTCCCTCAGGTATGCCGGCCCTGGACCATACAAGGCCTTGAAGGTTAACACCATCACTTTGAAAGTGATCTGGTGCTCGATTGGCAGCCAGTGAAGCTGCTGCAAAATAGGTGTTATATGACATCTCACTGGAGCCCCAGTGAGAAGTTGAGCAGCAGCATTCTGTACAAGCTTGAGCTTCCGGGTCACAGACAGAGGTAAAGGGCATTACAGTGGCCTGGATCACCGTAGCTAGGTCGTCCCTGGATAGATAGGGTGCCAGCCATCTAGCCTGTCACAGATGAAAAAATGCGGTTTTGCTAACAGCAGAAACTTGGGCCTCCATTGTCAGCAAAGGGCCCAAAAGGACCCCTAGATGCTTTACCAAAGATGATGGGCGTAATGCCTCGCCATCCAAGGTAGGCAGCTGGACATCCCCACTGTCCGGTCGACCCAGCCATAGGATCTCCGTCTTTGCTGGATTCACCCTCAACCTGCTGGCACACAGCCATCCAGTAACGGCTTCGAGGCACTGATGAAAATCAGTGGGTACGGAGTCCGAACGGCCTTCCACCATCTTCAGAACAAGCTGGGTGTCATCAGCGTACTGATAGCACTCCAGCCTGAAACCTCGAACCAGCTGGGCAAGTGGTCGCATGTAGATGTTAAATAACAAATGCCCCCCTGAGGAATTAGGGAGGAATTAGGGAGGATCTCTCAGAGACCAAGCTGCCCCTTTCCACTCGCTGTTCCTGGTTGTGGAGAAAAGGCAACAGTCAATTTAAGGCTGTCCCCGACTCCAGCAACGGCAAGGCGGTGGGTCAAAAGATTGTAATCGACCGTATCAAATGCTGCTGCAAGATCCAATAACACAAGCAGCGCCGATCCGCCCCAGTCAAGCTGGCATCGAAGCTGATCTGAGATGGCAACCAGAACGGTCTCCGTCCCATGCTCCACACGGAAGCCGGACTGGAAGGGATCTAGTCCAGCTGCGTCATTTGGAAACTGCTGCAACTGTTCCACTACTGCCCTCTCAATCACCTTGCCCAGTAACAAAATATTCGAAACTGGGCGGTAACTGGAGGGAACCGACTGGTCTAAGTTTGGTTTCTTCAGGAGCTGAGAGACCAAGGCCTCTTTTAAACCCTCTGGAAAAGCTCCTTGCTCAAGGGAGCTGTTACTTATCTTCAGCAGTGGGTCACGTAATTCCTCAAGGCAAGATTTCACTATCCAGGAGGGACACGGATCGAGGGAGCAGGTGGTCGGTCTAGCTGCAGCTACGAGCCTATCAACAATCTCTGCATCCAACGGGATGAACCAGTCAAGGGTGGGCCCAGCAAGCAACCACGGAGTCTCAAGTTCTCTAACTGTATTAATTGTGGCTGGAAGATCGCAGCGGAGCACCGAGATCTTGTCTGCAAAATAGCTCTGAAAAGCCTCAACTGTGATCGTCGTTGTAGGGACCATCATTAAAGAGCAAATTATCTTGAACAATTTTGCCGGGCGTGAGCTTGCAGACACTATCATAGAGGCATAATATAATTGCTTTGACTCAATAATAGCATGCTCATAAGTTTCCATAAATGACTTATAAACTGATCTCGATGCTTCGTCACGGAGCTCTCACCACAAGCCCTCTAGCCGTCTCTTCTCCCGCTTCAATGACCGAAGTTTCTCGGTGAACCAAAGAGATCGATTTTGGCGGGGTTGGAGAGGGTGTCTAGGGGCGATCTCGTCGAGTCCCTTGGATAATCTGATGTTCCATGTGTCCACTTGCACATCTGTTCTGTCTATGTACTGTGTACGTACATTGAATGTTTGCCATGTATGTGTACTTGTGATACGCCCTGAGTCCCCTTCGGGGTGAGAAGGGTGGAATATAAAAAAAGTATTTGTCAGTACTCACTGTAGCCACTTTTAAAATAACCACGCAGGAGAGGTCCTGGGAATTACTAAGAGCTATACTATAGGATATAGACATGGATAAAGCCAAGAGTGAATCACCCACTTCCTGCTCCCCCTTATATACACACCCACAACATTTCAAACACCACATTCCCGCTCTCCCCAATTCCCTCGCAGCCTTTTGCGCCAAGGCTGCAGCCTTTGATTCCCCTCTCCAGATGCAGCTGGCTTCTTATCTTGTGTTGAGTCTGTCAGGATCCAGATTCAGGGCCTCATCCTCCAGGCCCTGAATCTCAGATCATGACAGAGTGCCCTCCCTCCATCTTCGGGCTTTCCCTTCCAGTGGCTCAGCTACCATCCCTCCTCCCTCTGGGAACTTCAGCTTCTTTAATTTCCAGTCTATGAATGGGTTTATCTCCATCGGCCACGGTATTTCCAGACCAGAGCATACAACCCCCACTGTCAGGAACCAGGATTCCGGGCCAAGACATTGGCGTCCAAAACCTGGGTTTCTGACTTAGCTATAACAAGAGATAAGGAGCCACCATGAGAACTCCAACAGCCCAAGGCTCAGGCACGAAAGTTCCAGCAGGAAAGGGGAAAGCGGGAACAAAGGGTTTGAAATTGGGGGGAGGGTATATATGTGTGCGTCTCAGTGGTGCTCGCCACTTCTGGCTTGGATCCTGTTTGTATTACCCAGTAAAGTTACCAATGAACCTCAGAGCGTCTTCTGTGTGATGATTTGGGAGCTGCTGCAGTTTAGCTTACAGTAAAGCCAGAAGTCAAGAATCGCTATCCCACAGCTGTGGTGAGGCGAGATATGGTGCCCCGGAGGAGCTGCTCGGGAGAAAGGGAGGAGGTTATGAGGAACAGCTGGAGGAGCTTGCGGCCGAGGAGGGGCAGTCAAGAGGATGGGTGACATCGACAGCCTTTAACCAGCCGGATAACCACATGCAGAGGGAGGGCTGCGAGAGCAGAAGCAGTGGAATCCCCGGATCCAGAGTTCTCCCCTCCCCAGCAGGTGGTATTCCTGTAAGAAAGGATGGCTGCCCTGGAAACCACCCTGATGCTGATGTCTCAAAAGATGGACAGGATGGGGACAGTGAACGTCAGAGTGGAAGGCGCAGGGTGAGGAGCGGGCTCCCTGTGGAGCCCACACAGGGAGCAGCCTAGGATATGCAGCCCTGCCGGACCCGAAGGAGGAAAAAGCACCAAAAGATATAAGTGCTCACCTTAAGACATTCGGGACGAGCGAAAGAAACCTCTCACCGTTGTGGGAAGATACGGCCAGGGAGGAAGAGGCACCCCCACGCAGCGTGGGGAGAGGAATAGCAGTCCAGACTGGAGGGGGGTTGGTCGCAGGAGGTCTCTCCAGGCATGGTCGGCCAGAGCACAGGGACCTCTTCCCGATGATGCCCCCACCCCAACGGAGAGATGAACTCTGCATAGAGTTTGGAGGGAAAGCGTCGGAGGTAGCATTCTTCACCACAACAGTGAGGAATTATATGAAAGGTTAGGGCCACATCTTCCCAAGTCAGGCGAGCAGGGTGCACATGGTAGAAATTACTCTCAGGTGCTTTGCAGCCAATTGGTTCGTACAGTGCCACGCTAGGAGGGATCCGTGCCTGCGCTCACTGAGGCATTTCCTAACTGCACTAGAAATGTGTTTCCGAGATCCGCTGGAGAAAATCCGGGCCAAGGAGAAACTTAAATTGATTTCGCAGGGTTCCAGAACTGTGTCCGAATATGCGGAAGAGTTCCAAGGATTGTCCAAGAGTATACCAGAATGATCCGAAGCAACCCTGCTCGAGATCTTTAAGGACAGGCTGCAGAGAGAGATACTGGAGTGGGCTTACCATCAGGAGGATCTGGAGACGCTGGAGGAGTGAATCCAGTTGACTGGGAAGGTGGAAACCATCCGGAGCCAGGTGCAGCGGCATTGCAGAGTCCAGCAGCATAAGTTTCGCCCGAGAGGAGAGCCGAGGAGGAGCAACCTGGCACCGCTAGGAAGGTCAAGGCCAGCGGGAGAGAAGCCCAAGGACTGGAGAGGAGGATGTTTCGTCTGCGGCCGCGTGGGGCATCGAGTGGCTTATTGCTGGCAGTGGAAGGGAGGAGAGAGCCAAAAGGCCAAACCCGGGACAGTGGCGGGGAAGTGTGCAGAAGAAGCCTCCGATCCAGGAGATGATTGGGGGGAGGTGGTGAGTTGCAATGGGGAATGATGGTATTCCCTGTTAGGCTACGAAGTGAGGAGAAGGTGATCACATGTAGAGCCTTCCTAGATTGTGGGTGCTCTAGGAACATAACCCCAGAGGTAGCCGCCAGCCTAAGTTGCAAACAGACCCCACTGAACCCCACTTGGTGTTTTCGCAGATCAACGACATCTGGGTCGGCTGCCAAATTCCAAACCAAGGGGACAGTTTGTAAGATAGGCACATGGGAGAAGGAGGTATCCTTCATTATATCCCCAATCGCAAAATACCAGCTCATACTAGGGATGCCATGGTTAAGTGCCAACAACCTGAAAATAGATTGGGAGAAGCAGGAGCTAAAGCTAAAAGGCCCGGGGGGGGGGGGGCGGTCTCAGCGAATGGCAAGGAAGAAAGCCGGGTGGTTGAGGGGATAGAGGGCCTCCCATCAGAATATAACGATTTCGCTGATGTGTTCAGTCAGGAGAAAGTGAACTGTTTCCCTCCCAAGTGAAATGTGGAATGCAGCATAGGTGTTGCGCTAGGTGTTGCAACAATTGAGGGAAGCAAAGTTGTACGTTAAGCTGACCAAATGTGAATTTCACAGGGAACAATTAGATTTTCTGGGGTACAGAATCTCAGCCCAAGGGGTGAGCATGGACCCATCCAAAGTGGAGGACGTCCTCGGGTGGGAGTCCCCAAAGACGAGGAAGCAGCTGCAGTCCTTCCTGGGATTTGCCAACTTTTACTGCAAATTTATAAAGGAATTTGCTACGCTGGCCTTACCCCTGACCGAGCTCCTAAAAACCAAGGGGAGGGGGGAAACCCGCAAGGTAAGAGCCCCAGGGGCCAAACTCGTTTGGACCCCCGAATGCCGAAGCGTCTCTAATAAGTTAAAGGACTCTCTAGAGTTAATATTCAAAAAAGTGGCTTTCCTTTTTGTTGACGCGGAAAAGGCCTTTGACCGAATTAATTGGACCTTTATAGAACTTTTGATGAAAGAATTAGATGTGGGCTATTCCTTTTCAAATGCTATCGAGGCCATCTACTCATCTCAATCCGCTACAATCAGCATAAATGGTATAAGTGCCAATAAATTTAGAATACAAAAAGGGACTCGGCAAGGTTGTCCACTTTCGCCACTTTTATTTATCTGGGTTCTAGAAACATTGTTAGAAAATATCAGAAGAGACGCAAATCTTAAAGGGCTATCAATAAAGAAAGAAAAGATCAAGATCAGAGCCTTTGCAGACGATCTTGTCTGCATAGTGGAAGATCCGAATGAAAATATAAAACTCTGGACAGAGAAATTAGAGGAATTCGGGAAAGTATCGGGATTTAAAATGAACAGGAAAAAAACCAAGCTGCTTGTGAAAAACATTAATCTGAAAGAAAGGGAGAAGCTTGAGGAGAGCTCTGGGCTAGTTATAACGAACAAAGTTAAATACCTAGGTGTCTACTTAACATCTAAAAGTATTGATTTAATTAAAAATAACTACGAATCAAAATGGCAACAAATTAAACAAGATATAAAAAGATGGATGCATCTCAACCTTTCGCTTCTAGGGAGAATCTCTCTCATAAAAATGAACGTACTCCCCAAATTCTTTTTATTTCAATGCCTTCCAATCCTGTGCAGTGACAAATATTTTCAAATTTGGGAGAGGGAACTGAGAAAGTTTATATGGAAGGGGGAAAAACCCAGAATAGGATGGAAAAATCTGATCGATAGTAAGGAGAGAGGTGGATTCGGAGTCCCCGACCTTGCCACCTATTATGAGGCCAGTGTATTAGAATGGGTCATGAAATGGACATCATTAGAGGATACCCAACTACTTGCGTTAGAAGGCTTCGACCTAAGGACCGGGTGGCACGGGTACCTTTGGTACGGCAAAGCCAAAATTGAGAGGAATTTCAATAACCACTGCATCAGGAAGCCGCTATTAAGGATATGGATGAAGAAAAAAGATAGGTTATTTAGAAAGACCCCCAAATGGCTGTCCCCTCAGGAGGCTCACTTCAGGAGACAGTATGACAAAAATAATTGGTTGAGATATGACACAATACTTAAAGAATCAGACTCTGGCCCAACGGTGAAAGATTTAGAGGAACTGAGAAGAACAGATGGATCCTTGGACTGGTTCCAACATAAACAAATATGCGAGATATTTAAGAAAGACAGAGAGACAGGATTTGAGGATAATGAGCACTTATGGGACAAAATAGTACTAAAAGAAAAAGGTAAGATAACGATTCTATATAAATATCTTCTACAATGGAAGACAGAAGAGGAATCCATCAAAAATTGTATGGTCAAATGGGCCAGAGATCTGAGGCAGGTCATCCAATTAAAGTACTGGGAAAGGTACTGGAAAGTACACTTAAGATATCTCTATGCTTATGATATGAAAAAGAACGGACTCAAAATGTTATATAGATGGTGCCTAACACCGTATAGTATAGCTAAGTTTAATAGCAATTGCAGTAACAAATGCTGGAGATGCCACAAAGAGATTGGGTATTTCCTACATATGTGGTGGGGGTGCAAAAAGATTAAGAAATTTTGGACAAAAATTTATAGAGAAATGAAGAAAGCCCTGGGGGTGGAATTTTCTTTTAGAGCGAGATATATGCTTTTGGGTCTGCTTGATTTTGATATAGGAAAAAACAAAGAAAAACTTTACGTTTACTGCATTACTGCAGCGAGAATGGTGATAGCCAGATGATGGAAGGAAGAAACTCCTCCGGAAATAGATGATTGGATCCTCAAGCTGCTAGATGTTAAAAACATGGACTGCTTAACGAAAGTAATGACATAACAGATGGAAGCTACAGACTGGTCCCCGATAACAGATTATTTGAGAGGACGTAAAGACATAGAAGGATATGTAATTGATGTTGTATGTAAATAATTGAGATTGTTACAGCTGGATACATATGTCAGGAGATTGGATGAAAGATTGAAATTATCTAAGAGAATTTGGATAAAATGGGGGGATGGTAGAGGGTGGAAGTGGAAGTCGATATCTATATATGATGCTCCATGTTGGGAGGGGTTAGGGTGGGGCGGAATGGGGGGAGATGGGAGGGAAGGTATAGATGTATGTCTGTTTTTATTTCTGTTGGAAACTCAATAAAAACCTTTTCTTAAAAAAAAGTTAAAGGAAAGGTTCACTCAGGCCTTTCGTAATTCACTGCGATGCCTCCGATGGGCCTGCGGGGCAGTGCTTCTCCAAAAGGATGACGGGGGGCAATTGAGACCATGTGCGTACATCTCATGCAAGTTTAGCCAGACAGAACAAAGATGGCCCATTTGGGAAAAAGAGGCCTATGCAGTAAAGCTGGCCCTCGAGACGTGGGGCTACCTTCTGGAGGGGACTGAAACTTCTTTTGAGGTTTGGAGCAACCATAAAAACCTCCAGTATTTAAAGTCCCCTCACAAACTGTCTGCAAAGCAGATCAGGTGGGCTCAGTATTTTAGCCGCTTTAACTTCCACCTTAAGTTCTTCCACGGAAAGGAAAACGTCCTGGCAGATGCCCTGACGCTCCTGCCCCAGCATGGAGGGGGGGGGGGCTCCAGGAGTTGTGGGGAGCGTGTTTTCCGAAAGTCAGTGGGGTATGGCAGTGCAAACCAGGAGCCAAACGGCCAGAGAGAACAAATTCACAGTGTTGTCCCTAGGGAGGGGGGCCTGGGAAGAAGAGCTCAAACAAATGTATAACAAAGACGAATGGTTGTGTGATAACAAAGGGAAGTGTGTAAATCAGGGGGGTTGTGGTTTATGAACAAAAAGCTGTATATACCAATGCAATTAAGAAATGAAGTGCTGAAGAGGTGTCATGACAATAAGAGTGCCGGACATTTGGGAGCCACAAAGACTATGAAAGCACTCTGTAACCAATGCTGGTGGCCTAAACTGACAGACAATGTCAAAGACTATGTAAGCAAATGTGAGTTGTGCGCGGAGAATAAAATGCCCAAAGTAAAGCCCCAAGGACTGTTACAAATGGTGGCCAAATCCCAAGAACCTTGGACCCATGTAGCAATTGACTTTATCGGAGAACTGCCTCCAGCAGAGGGTGCAAGTTCATGTGGATTGTAATGGACCTGTTCTTAAAACAAGCGCATTTCATTCCTCTGGCACGACTTCCTTCCGCCAAAGCATTGGCGGGGTTGTATGTTAAACCTGTGTACCGCTTGCATGGGTGTCCGGAGAAAATATACAGTGACCGAGTGGTGCAATTTACGGCCCGGTTTTGGAATTGCTTTGTGAAAGAAATGGGGGCCGAGCAAGGGCTTAGCTCCACGTACCACCCGATGTCCAATGGCGGAGTGAAAAGAACACAGCAAATTTTAGGGCACTTCCTCCGCACATACACGAATCACGAGCAGTCGAACTGGGTAGATATTCTCCCATTTGCGGAGGTAGCGTTTAACGGAGCTGCCACGGGGGCTTCCCCGTTCAAAGTAGTATATGGTCGGGTGATTGCCCTGTTGCCCAAGCTACCTGAATGGGGGGAGGAGAAGGGAGACCAGGGTGCTTGGCGGGAGAAAATACGTGTGGCATGGCCCAAAGTGGTAAAGGCATTGAAGGAAGTGCATAAGCGTTACAAACAGTTCGCAGACAACAAGCAGGGAGAATGAAGCATTCCAGGAAGGAAACTTAGTGTGGTTGTCCACAAAGCACCTGAAGTTAGATCTCCCCTCAAGGAAGCTGGGGCCTTGTTTCATAGGACCATTTCATGTGAAACGCA
This sequence comes from Anolis apletophallus, assembly GCA_030556195.1. Classification (NCBI taxonomy): domain Eukaryota; kingdom Metazoa; phylum Chordata; class Lepidosauria; order Squamata; family Anolidae; genus Anolis; species Anolis apletophallus. The sequence continues at coordinate 53,387,189 of JARBWK010000011.1, read as the reverse complement.
ATGTGAACTCTGTGTCCCATGAGCTGCACCTTCCTAGGTTACTAGGCAAGGTACACCTGGTATTCCATTGCAGCCTACTGAAAAAGTATTTGGGTACCCTAGATTCAGGGAGTGACGAAAAACCTCTACAATCTGTTTCCTCGCAGGAAGAAGAGGGAAGCATCCTGTCAGGATTCCGGGCCAAGATATTGGTGCCCAAAACCGGGGTTTCTGACTTAGCCATAACAAGGGATAAGGCAGCGCCGTGAGAACTCCAACAGCCCGAGGCTCAGGGGCAAAAGTTCCAGCGGGAAAGGGGAAAGCGGGAAGAAAGGGTTTGAAATCGGGGAGGGTATATATGTGTGCGTCTCAGTGGTGCTCGCCACTTCTGGCTTGGATCCTGTTTGTATTACCCCATAAAGTTACCAATGAACCTCAGAGCGTCTTCTGTGTGCTGATTTGGGAGCTGCTGCAGTTTAGCTTACACCCACAGAGCAATTCGATGACGCCACAAAATTGTAAGTCCCAAACTCAATGTCCAGCAGTGCTGCATTTGTACCACCCATTTGTTCCTGGGTAAGGTGATTGAAAGGGCAGTAGCGGAGCAGCTGCAGCAGTTTCTAACTGACACAGATGGTCTAGACTCCTTCCAGTCCGGCTTCCGTATGGGGCATGGGACGGAGACGGTGTTGGTCACCATCTCAGATCAACTTCGGTGCCAGCTTGGCAAGGATGGTTCAGCGCTGCTTGTGTTATTGGACCTCACAGCAGCATTTGATACGGTCAATTACAATCTTTTGACCCACCGCCTTGCCATAGCTGGAGTCAGGGGGACAGCCTTATCTTGGTTATCGTCCTTTCTCCACAATCGAGGGCAGTGTGTGGAAAGGGGAGGTTTGGTTTCTGAGAGATCCCCCCTAAATTGTGGGGTTCCTCAAGGGGCCATCCTCTCCCCTTTGTTATTTAATATCTATATGCGACCTCTCGCTCAGCTGGTTCGAAGTTTCGGGCTGGGATGCTATCAGTACACTGATGACACCCAGTCAGTTCTGAGGATGGAAGGCCATCCTGACTCCATACCTGCAAACTTCCATCAGTGCCTCGAAGCCGTTACCGGATGGCTGCGTGCCAGCAGGTTGAGGGTGAATCCAGCAAAGACAGAGATCTTGTGGTTGGGTCCTCCGGAAAGTGGAGCAATCCAGCTGCCTACCCTGGATGGCGAGGCACTATGCCTGTCATCTTTAGTTAAGAGTCTAGGAGTCCTCTTGGACCCTTTGCTGGCAATGGAGGCTGAGGCCTCCGCGGCCAGCAAAACCGTGTTCTTCCATCTGCGCAGGCTAGGTGGCTGGCGCCCTATCTGACCAGAGACACTGTGGCTTGGCCACAGTGATCCAAGCCACGGTCATCTCAAGATTAGATTACTGTAACGCTCTTTACATCGGCCTACCCTTGTCCATGATCCGGAAACTTAAGCTCGTCCAGAATGCTGCTGCTCGACTTCTCACAGGGGCCCCTGTGAGATTTCATATAACACCTATCTTGCAGCAGCTTCACTGGTTACTGATAGAGCACCGGATCACCTTCAAGGTGATGGTATTAACCTTCAAGGCCTTATATGGTCTAGGGCCGGCGTATCTGAGGGACCATCTTACCCCCTACCAGCTCCGGAGACTGCTTCGTTCTGAGGACTTGAACCTGCTGGAGATTCCCAGTTTCAAAACCATTCGTTCAGTATCAACTAGACGCAGAGCCTTTTCCGTTGTGGCCCCATCATTGCCAGTCGAAGTTTGGGCCCTGCAGGATCTTCTGCCCTTCCGCAGGGCCTGCAAAACCCACTTATACCGACCGGCATTTGAATGTGGTTTTTAACTCTTTTAAAATTGTTGCCTGTTTAATTGTATTCGGGAGTTATATCGTTATGCTGTTATATTGCTTTGTTGTAAGCTGCTCCGAGTCCTCGGGGAGTGGCGGCATATAAAACCGAATAAGAAATAAATGAATAAAATCGTCTTTGGTGGGCCATGCAAAGCTTCGTACATAAAATACACCCCACCCCTCACCATTGGCTTGTTCCTTCCAATGTAACCCTCAAGTCCGTTCCACTCTGCATCAATATTTACTTTTAAAGCAAGACCAATATACTGGTAGTGGTTGGCCAGCACTTTAAATCTTTCTGAATATCCATTGAAGTTAGAACTTAGGTCACGCATTCTCAGCCCACTCCGAGCTGCTTTAGAAGAATTTACTGGACCAATTCCCTTTTTTGTAGTCCCCAAGTCCTTTCCTGCTTGCTCTTGTCTTTGCTGCTCCTGGATGCCATCAGCAGCTTGGTGGGGGTCAAATAGAATAGAATCTACTACAACAACATGTCCAGCATTGTTACCTTCCTGGTACCTCCAGACTCTGCAAATGCCATCCGTTGGAGGACTGAGAACTCCCACTCTGGGCTCTCCTCACCCCTCAGAGGCAGCTGTTGGTCACGTTGCTGTGCCAATTCCACTGGCTCTTTGTAAGTCATCGAGGTTTCCCAACTGTCAGGGCGCCCCGACTCTCACTCGATCTCCTCCACCTCGAATGCAAGGTCACCCCCCTCGGCTCCGAAAGGCACCCTCACCCATTCCAGTTTCTTCTCCAACATATTGCACTCTCACTGTTGCTGCAGGAAAAGTTGCTGGGAATTACTAAGAGCTTTACTATAGGATATTGACATGGATAAAGCCAAGAGTGCCTGCGTGCAAACCACCTCCCCCTTATATACACTCCCCCAGCATTCAAACAGTTCTTTCCCGCTTTTACTCTCTCCCGCATTTTTCTTCCCGCAAAGTCAATGGCCATTGCCTGCCACACTCTGGAGTCATTATCAGTTGTTGTGTGTGGTCAGTGACCAGGATTTTGGGTGCCAATTCCTAGGCCCCAAATACGGGTTCGTGACTGAGTGCCCCCCCTCTTTCTTCTTCTGTCCCCCCAGCTTGCCAGCATTGATCCCCCTCCCTCTGGAAATCCCAGCTTCTCCAATCTCCAGTCTGTAAGTGGATCTGTGTTTCTAAACATTTCCCCGTTTCTACTCACCACCTCCCATTCTACTCCCCTCAATGCCAGTTCTTCTTCAGCGCTTCCCCCCAGTGCCACTGCTACAGATCCTTTTAGCCTCTCTCCTCCTTTCCTCTGTCAACAACCCGCTGCGTTATGGGTTTCTCTGCCACAGATGAAGCAGCCGCTTCCTTGCTCCTTCCCTCGATCTGGATCACTCTCTCTCCTCAGAACTGGTGCTGAGTTGGTCTCTGGGGTTTCTCCTGCCGGCCACTCATGCAACTTTGGTTCTCTGTGTTGTCTCTTCAGTTGGAACTGGATGTTTTCTGCCTTCCCTGCCAGCTCCACCTAACCAGTGAGAGTTCCGGGGTCATCGTGGTGGAATGCAAATCCTAAAATGTCCTTCTGGAGGCCCTCCTTAAACAGCTCCAGCATAGTGGCCTCCGACCATTTGGGGAGTTTTCCTACAAGTCCCTGGAACTCCTTAACATACACAGGTGCCTTCATCCATTCCACTCTCCTCTCCAACATTTTGCCCTCTCACTGCTGCTGCAGGAAAAGCATTTGTACTCTTGGCTTTCTGTCAGTTCTGTCAGGTTTTTAAAAAGAATGTAATTAAAAATAGCCTTTAATCTGTCCACTCAATCTCCCTCGGCTGCTGCAGGAAAAGTGTCTGTACTCTTGGCTTTCTGTCAGTACTCACTGTAGCCACTTTTAAAATAACCACGCAGGAGATGTCCTGGGAATTACTAAGAACTTTACTACAGGATATAGACATGGATAAAGCCAAGAGTGAATCACCCACTCTCTGCTCCCCCTTATATACACACCCACAACATTTCAAACACCACATTCCCGCTCTCCCCAATTCCCTCGCAGCCTTTTGCGCCAAGGCTGCAGCCATTGATTCCCCTCTCCAGATGCAGCTGGCTTCTTATCTCATGTTGAGTCTGTCAGGATCCAGATTCAGGGCCTCATCTTCCAGGCCCTGAATTTCGGATCATGGCAGTATTATTATTATTATTATTATACCATATGTGTGAATTCACAGGTGACCACTCAGAGAAACATGGTTACAGGTAAGCAACCCATACTTTAGAGTCGATTGGGGTAAACTGTAGAGGTGAGGCAGATATTTGATTTGGATTGGAACCTTGTTAACTGCTTGTTTATTTTAACTTATGTTGTACTGTGGGTGGTATACTGTATGTGTTTGTCAAATGTTTTTGATATTTATTTACTTATTTACCGTATTTATACCCCGTCAACTTCTCAACCCCCGAAGGGGGACTTAGGACAATATGGCCAATGGGCTACTCTAGAGATGGTACGTTCTCCAGAGTACATTCTTCCTAAATTATGAAATGAGCTGCCAGAAGAAATTAGATCAGCTACCTCCTTATTGTCCTTCACAAAAGGAGTGAAGACCTTCCTGTTTCACAAATCTTTAAATTGATTTTATTGAGTCCTGGTATTAAGGTTATCTGAGAATTTTAGAGGTATTCTATTGAATCCAATTTTACCATTTTGTTGGACCTCTGTCCTTAGCAGGGATTGTGGGTTCTACTGTGCAAGGGCTTGTGGGATCCACAGTGCAGGATGGAGATGGAACTTTTGCAAAGGCATCGCAAAGACAGCGTTTGGGAAAAGCTGTTAGGGAGGTTAGTTCTCCTGAGAATCATCAGTGCACAGATAAGGCATCTGGCTGTAGGACTTGGGATAGAAAGAAGGAATGTGTTAATTGGTAGCTTAAGGTCTTTCCTTCCAGCAGTGGTTTCGGTTAGCCAAGTAAGGGAGGGAAGTGAGAGAAATCTAGTTTCTTGATAAAGCTATGCTTTGCAGCTTGAATTTCAGATCTAGATCAACTTTGCAATAAGCTTCATGTGTCTCAAGCCTCCTGTATTCTAGCTCATGCATTTTAGCCTCATGTAATTTCAGCCTCCTGTATTTCAGCCCAAGTACTCAAGTCTGGACTTAGATTTTCCCTGGAAACCCTTGGGACTTTATCAGCCATTGGATTTTTCCTGCCTTGGATTTATGGAACTCCTTTGGACTCCATCTGCTTCTGGAATTTGACTGCTTTGGATTTACTAAATGACTCTGCAGCATCCATGTTGCCTTTGGGCCTTTGGAACTAATCCTTGGACTTTTATTTCGGCTTCTCGGCGGTTTACAGCAGTGTAAAACAAGCAGTGTAAAACAAGCAAGATAATAAACACCAAGTTAATCTAAAAGATATTACTAACACTAAAATATTTCTAAAACTAGACAGTGAGTATAACAGTTTACTCGGCCGAAAATGCCAAGCGAAAGAGAGCCGTTTTGATTGGATCATATCTCTTCTATATATTTATACTGCTTATATTGCTTGCTGTTTGCTTCAATAAAAGACTATTATTTCAGCTGGAGTTGTGTGTTTGGATTCTAAGGGCTTTAAAAGTTAGGACCAGCATCTTGTACAGAGCCCAATATCCCATTGGGAGCCAATGGAGATGTCGCAGTGTAGGAGTTATATGGCATTTCATCGGTGATTTAGCGAGTAGCCTGGCTGCTGCATTCTGGATGATCAGAATTTTCCAGGTCGTTGACCAAGGGAGGTCAACGTACAAGCCATTGCAATAGTCCAGCCTAGATGTAACCATGGCAAGAATGACTGTTGCCAAGGCCTCATTTGAAAGGTAAGGAGCCAACTGCCTTGCCTGGTGAAGATAGAAAAAGGTCTGCTTGCTAACAGCAGCGATTTGGGACTCCATGGTTAGCTGTGTGTCTAAGACTACATCCAAACCCTTAACAATAGTGGATGGAGATAGGGGAGCAGCATCAAAGGTGGGCAGATGGTGCAGCAGACCTACTGGACGGCGAGGCCACAAGATCTCAGTCTTGGCTGGATTCACCTTCAATCTGCTGGCACGCAGCCAATTTGACATGGCTTCGAGAGACAAGATGAAACTGTCCGGTACTGAGGTTACTCCAGGTTCCAAGCATAGAAGGTGTTGGGTGTTGTCCGCATATTGCTAACACTCCAGCCCGAAACACCGGACGAGACTAGCAAGTGGCTTGACATAGATGTTAAAAAGTAGGAGGGAGAGAATTGCACCTTGAGGCACCCCACAAGAGAGAGGTGATATTTCAGAAACACCAGCCATAAACTCCACACGCTGACCTGTCAGGGATCGATGCCCACGGCCATCAACAAGGCCGATGGGATCCGGATCCCGACCAGCACCCTAGCCATAACAATCCCCAGCTGGCCGGCTGGGAGCAGGGAGATAGGGCCGCTCCCAAGGGATCTGCACCTCCCCGTGAGACTGGGGAGAAGGGATGGTTTCCAGGATAGGGGTATAAAAGGGCTGGGGTGGGTTGGCACAGTACTTTTTGGCTTCAACTGTTATGTTCCTGAATAAAGAAATTGAATTAACCGGAAGGAGTCCACGTGGTTCATCTTCGGCGTTCGGCTGGCCTGACACTGACTCCGACCTCGGAGGAATGAGTCAAACCAACTAAGGGCCTGGCCACGAACTCCGGATATGGCAAATCGATGTCATAGTCGACGGTGTCAAATGCGGTGGTAAGATCAAGGAGTACCAGCAGCGCCGACCCCCCCCCCCCTCTGTTGAGCTGGCAGCAGAGTTCATCTGTAATGGCGACCAGGACGATCTCTGTCCCGTGGCCAGGGTGAAAACCAGACTGGAAAGGGTCCAGACTGGCTGTGTCATCCAAAGCCTGATGCAGTTGCCCTAGTACAACCATCGAAGAGAAGGAAACCCGAACCAAACCTACGACCTGAGGACCTCGCTACCACCATCCCAGCTTGCTAGGCCCTGGCAGACAAAACTTTGGTTTAAAGGGTGAGGCCAGTTCCGTGCATGCTGCGCTCCACCAGAAAGATCCATTGCAAAGGCTCGAAGGACACATCCAACCTCCGAATCATCAATGCGCTTGTAGAGGGCGTGGAATGAGTCCTTCCTGAATATTCATTTGCAAAGAAAAGCCAAGAAGGAGAAGATGTGGTTGATGTTATTTTTTTTTATTTGGTTGATGTTAGGATGTGGTTTAATGATCTTGTAAGCCGCCTTGGATCCACTGAAGAAAGGCAGGATAGAAATGTCCGAAATAGATAATAAATAAATAAATACCTTTTTTGGTTTTTTTTAATCACCCAGTGCTGAGCCTTCACCTCAGACCAGCCAATTATAATACTTATTTCCAAAAATCAGTTGTTACTATTACAGGTTTGGTCCCTTTACCTTCTATATATACATATTTTATCAATCTTCCCAACATCATCTTTTTTAATAATCCTCTTTTAACCTTTATGTTTCCTGTCAGTTTATTATTTATTGCAATGTCCCAGATCTCCCTTCCAATTGACATTCCTCTCCTTCTTTACATTTTTTTAGCTATTAACAATCTTGCTGCTGTTACCAGGCTGGCAATTAATTCTTTTAGTTCTTTTGGTATATTAACATTATCAATAAATGATAGCAGTGCTATCTCCGGTGTTCCTGTTATCTCTGTTTGGGTGATTCTTCTTATTTCTTGAAATACATTTCCCCCAAATTTTTGAACAAATTTACAAGACCACCACATGTGTATATTGACAGCCCCTCCAGCACTGTTTAGAATGTTTCTTGTCGATTTGATTTAGTCTAATTGGTGTGAGACACCACTTTGTAATAATTCTCTTTTATTCTTATTGACATATTTTTAAATATATGCATGTTCCACATTCCTTTCCTGTTTTGAGGGTGTATTACTTTATTACAATCTGACTCTCACATTCTTTTGAGGTGGTCCTGCTCCTGGGCTCCTTCCAACAGCATTTTGTAGATATCACTTGTTATACCTTTTGTTCTTTCCTTTCCTCCCCCTTTGGTTAATCATTTCTTCAAATTTGGTAAGTTCTCTATCTCCTTTATATTTATTTATTTCCCTTAACCATCTTTCAAGTTGTAGAACTTTATACCATCCAATATTCCCTCCTGATAGCTGGTCCTTTATCTCATCTATATTTTTCATCGTTGATTCCCAATCTTTTAATTTCATTATTCCTTTTTCCTTGAATTCTCTTTCTAACCCCTTTTTGAGATTTATGGGGAAATTATCTGTAATCAACATGGGAGTTAATGGAGAGATCGGCGGTATTAATTTTTCTTTATACTTAGACCATATTTCCAATATATATATTTTAAAAGGTTTCACTATTTTGTTATACCATTTCTTCTCTAGGTTCCTAATTTTCCCTATGAAGAAAATATATTCTAGTTTCATATCTATGTCTTAATAATAATAATAATAATAATAATACTTTAATATTTGTGAGTCGCCCTCCACCGGCGGTGCTCCGGGCGACTTACAACAGTTAAAACCCTAGGGTGAACAATGTACAACAGTTTAAAAACATGGAATATAAACAGGAGGGGTGGCTCAAGTAGTCCAGGGTACCGAGCCAGTCCCGAACGCTAGGCGGAAGAGCCTAGTCTTCACTTTCTTCTTCTAACCATTCTAAATCCTTTTGACCCATAATCCCTTCAACAATATACCTTAATTGATTGGCTATATAATATAATTTTAAATTGGGTATTCCCAGACCTCCCTCATTTGTCTTTTATACCATTTTTCTTTATTAATTCTAGCTCTTTTATTCTCATTGCAGAAGGTGTTTATCATATTCTGCCACTTTGCAATTTCTTCAGCTGTGATTTGAATAGGTAGCATCCTAAACAAAAAGTTTATTTAGGTAGTATTTTCATTTTTATTAAAGCTATTCTACCAAACCATGACAATTTAAGCATGGCAAATTTAGCCAGGGTATCCTTCACGTTTTTCCTTAATTTGATTAAATTCTCCCCTTCTAGATTATCGATTTCTTTAGATATATTAATTCCTAAATACCTTATTGAGTTCTTTATTTTTATTCTGCCCAATCTCCCTTCTTTAGTGTGGTTAAATAATAAGATTTCCAATTTATCCCAATTAACTTTGAGGCCTGTAATTTCCCCAATCTCTATTAAATGTACCTGTGGTGTACCTGCGGGACCGCCTTGTCCCATATCATCCCACTAGATCACTGCGCTCCAAAGAGCTAAATTTCCTGGTCATCCCAAATGTGAAGACCTACCATCTGTCCGCAACACGCCGGCGGGCTTTCTCTGTTGCAGCCCCAACCCTGTGGAACGCACTGCCCGTCGGCATCCGTGCCACCCAGAGCCTCCTCCCGTTCAGGAGAGCAGTTAAGACATTGCTGTTCCAGCAAGCCTTCGGGGTTAACTAGATATCGTTGTTTATCTTTTTCCCTTACATGTCTTTTCTAGTTCAAATAAATATTTAAGACATCCTGCAGGGGGTGATGCGGCCAATGATTGTGTCAGAGCTGGGAACTCTTAGCCTGGAAGAGGCTCAGAGTCCCAGTCTGCCTTGACCTGCTTTGACACTGGACATTGGGAAATCCCCAGGATGATGCAATCCTCTGGGGAAAGTGCTGGAACAGAACGGAAGTGATGTAACCTCCTCTGGACATTGGACACTGAGTGGGAATATGCTGACTCAGAGGGGGATGAGGTCATATCCCTTGTACAGTGAGATTGCTGAGTCAGCAGGACATGATGCAACCTTCCCAGGATGTTGCAAGGGAAGGGAAGGAGGGGGTCAGGGTATATAAGGTGTGTTTGGGTGAAGGGTCACTGCTTTGGCTTTATAGGTGTTATACCCTCAATAAATCTGGTTGGATCGAGCCCTGCCTGAGCGTGATCTTTACGGAGAATTGAAGTGTTCTCACAGAAGCCAAAGCCCATACCAACTTTCCCAAGATGGAGAGGTTGGAGGAGGAGGATTATTTGGATACTTGGAACCTTGCTCCAGATGAGGTCCGGCGAACGATGGAGTGGGAATGGACCACTATTGACCATGTGGGGTTCCCGGACGAGTCCAGAGAAGTGGGGGCGTCGTGGCGCCCTGCTCAGGTGGACGAGCAGCCCAGAGAAGCAGGAAGTCAGCGTATGTTTCCTCCTCAGGTGGGCTATGGTGGAGTTGAAGGTGCATCCAGAGAAATGGGGGCACGGACTGTTCGTGCTCCCATTCAGGTGGATATCCGGAAGACCGGAGGGACCAGAGAAGCGGAGTGGCATGCCAGCTCAGGTGGACCCAGTGAGAAGTGTGAGTAAGGGGCCGGCGAGTGGGAGCGAGACCCCTGAACCACCGTCCCCGTCGGAGATGGACGTGATAAGATGCCGAATGGCGGCGATGGAGCATACCCTCCGTAGAATATCGCAGAGGGAGCAGGAGGAGTCCATGTGGATGGCGCCTGGAGGTGGAGACTTCACATGGCAGTCCTGGATGGATGGTGAAAGGCCGGAAGAGCGTCCTAGATCTCCCATGGGAGTGTGGACCGAAAGGGCCAGCCAAGTTAGAAAAACGGTTGGGTGGCCTCCAGTTCGTGAGAAGAGCCGATCTTCGGAGCACCCGCAACCAGCGGGGTTAGGAAGAGGGATTCGGAGGCCTGAGGAAGCCCCACTGTGGAGAGAATCCCGATCCCGGGATCTGGAGAGGAGACCCAGGAAGGAGCCTCTTCGTGTAGAGTTTGAGGGAGAGGCCAATAAAGTAGCCTTCTTTGTCGCAGCGGTGCGTGACCACATGGAGGATTATGGTCACCTCTACCCGAGTGATGGCAGCCGGGTGCGTGCTGTTGGTGCGGTCTTTAAAGGGAAGGCGACGGAGTGGTATGTACAATGCCATGATCGTAGAGACCCGTGCTTGCAGACATTGCGAGGATTCCTGTTGTCCATGAGAAATCGCTTTCGAGACCCTCTTGAGAGAGTGAAGGCCAAGGAGGCATTGCGGAGCTTGACTCAAGGCACCCGATCGGTGACGGAGTATGCAGATGAGTTCATGAGCCTGGCGGGGAAGGTGGCTGAATGGTCCCCTGCAACGCTGTTGGAGTTGTTTAAGGACGGCTTGCGGAGAGAGATCTTGGAGTGGTGCCTTCATTGTGGAGATCCAGGTGATGTCGATGGGTGGATCCAGTTAGCTGGTAACGTCGAGGGGATCCTGGCCCAGGTGCAGCGACGGAAGTCCCAGTCGGGGAGATTTCGTGGACCAGGACGTGGCTCGGGAGATGGGCGTGCGAGCCGAGGAGAGCCTAGGCGTGTTGGTGCCAGTGACGGGAGACCCAATGTTGTGCGGAAGCCGGTGATGGGAAGAGGCCTGTGTTTTGTGTGTGCACAACCGGGACATTTTGCGGCGCAATGCCAAAAGAAGCATGTGCCAAACCCCAATAGAGTGGCTACCGCTAGAGTCGCGGTGGGGACCAATGATAAGGTGCAAGACATTGGGGTGAGTGGGAATCCCCAGTGTATACGGTGCCCTTTGGAATTATGTAAAAAGGGGAATTATGAGAGTCATCAAGCCTTGGTTGATTGTGGGTGTTCTGAAAACATGATAGCACCAAGTTTGGTTCAGAAGTTAGAATGTAATACTGAAATTATGCCTGCCCCTGTACAGTTTGCGCAGATGGATGGGTCATTTATTGAGGGAGGACCATTCCCTTTGGGCACCAAGGGGTTAAAGGGCCGGGTGGGGCCATGGGAAGGGGAAATAGATTTTGTAATAGCCCCCATAAAAGGCCCTGAGGTGGTGTTGGGAATGCCGTGGTTAGAACAGGCCAACCCCAAGGTCGATTGGAAGTTGGGTACTTTGCAGTGTAGCCCTAGGAAGGAGGAAGGGAGTAAGGTTAAGGTACAGGGAGTACCAGAAGAATATCGGGATTATGCTGATGTGTTTGATCCTGTGGGGGCCAAGAGCCTTCTGCCCCTTAGGAACGTGCAATGCAAGGTGGAGATTAAAGAAGGGGCTTCATTGCCGAAACCCAAGATATATGCCATGTCGGTACGGGAGAAGGAGGTTCTGCGGGAGCAGATTGATGAATATTTAAGTAAAGGGTTCATTGAGAGGTCTGTGTCTCCTGTAGCAGCTCCAGTACTATTTAGGGAGAAAAAGGATGGAAAGCTGCGGTTATGCATAGATTACCGGGGATTAAATGCAGTGAGTACTACGAACTGTTATCCTTTGCCTTTGATTAAGGATTTGTTGGGTCAGTTGGGAGGAGGTAGGTACTTCACGAAGTTGGACCTGATAGACGCTTTTCATATGGTGCGGGTGAAGGAGAGTGACAAATGGAAGACGGCTTTTTCCTGTCCTCTCGGATTATACGAATGGGCCGTCATGCCATTCGGACTGGCCGGAGCCCCCGGCATATTTATGCAATTAATTAATGAGGTGTTGCACCCCCTTTTATATAAGGGGGTATTTGTGTATTTAGACGATATAGTAGTGGTGACGCGAACGAAGGAGGAGCATGATTGATTGGTTCGGGAAGTGCTGGAGAGGTTGAGGCAAGCGAAGTTGTATGCGAAGCTAAGCAAGTGCGAGTTTAGCAAGAATCAGATCGATTTTCTAGGCTATCGCATTAGTGAGCGAGGGGTGGCCATGGATCCCACCAAGGTTGAGGATGTATTAAATTGGGAGGCTCCGCAGACGGGGAGGCAGCTGCAGGCGTTTTTGGGATTGGCCAATTTCTATCGTACTTTCATTGCCGATTTTGCCAGCGTCACACTTCCCTTGACAGACCTTTTAAAAACTAAAGGGAAGGGGGAGACTAAGAAAGCTAAGTCTCCGGGAGCTAAGTTGGCTTGGACGGAAGAATGCCAGGGGGCATTTGAGAGGTTGAAGGAAGCGTTACTACTGTTGATACATCCGGACACTGATAAACCATTTATAGTACAGTGTGACGCTTCGGCGTGGGCATACGGCGGGGCCTTATTGCAGAAAGATGAATTGGGACAGTTGAGACCTTGTGCATATTTCTCTAAGAGGTTTGGAGAGCACGAGAGAGGATGGCCGGTCTGGGAAAAGGAGGCTTTTGCTGTTAAGTGTGCATTACAGACCTGGAGACATTTCTTGGAGGGGGCAGTCCACCCATTTGTGGTGTTGACGGATCACCGGAACTTACAATTCTTGAGAGAGCCTCAGAAGTTGTCCCCAAAATTAGTGAGGTGGGCTCAGTACTTTGCCCGATTTAATTTTTCGTTGCAGCATATTAAGGGTAAGGAGAATGTTGTGGCGGATGCCCTGTCTCGATATCCCTTAGGGAGCCCTAATCCCCCTGCGGAGTTGGAGAGTGTGTTTACCAAGAAACAGTGGGGTCTGGGGGTGCAGACCCGGTCTCAGGTTAAGGAGTTGAAGAAAGAGGAGAAGGTAGAAGATGAAGAATGGTATTCCGAGTTGCAAGGTCATTACAAAGAGGACGATTGGTTAGGAAGTCATGAAAAGGAGTGTCAGTGGGTGAATGGTGTATGGTTTGTAGGAGCCAAGATATATATTCCTCGTGGATTAAGGAGGAAAGTGTTGGAATTAGGCCATGGTCATAAGACTGCTGGTCATTGGGGATTTACTAAGACCCTCCTAGCGGTGACGAGGCGTTATTGGTGGCCTGGAGTACGAGCGGAAGTGCGGGAGTATGTCCGGAGTTGTGAGGCGTGTGCTAGAGGAAAGGCTCCTACGGCTAAGCCGCAAGGATTGATACTAGTGGTGGCTACGCCGGTTCGACCATGGGGCCATGTGAGTACGGATTTCGTAGGGGAGTTGCCGTCTAGTCGAGGATATAAGTATATTTGGACGGTATTAGATCTGTTCTCCAAACAGGCTCACTTTGTTCCGCTGAAGGGGTTGCCGTCAGCCGAGAAGTTGGCAGAGTTATATATTCGTCATATATATAGACTACATGGTTGCCCGGAACAAGTCCTCAGTGACCGAGGTGTTCAGTTCACTGCGAGATTCTGGGAGAAGTTTTTAGATTGTTTGGGGGCGGAAAGGCGGCTTACGACAGCTTATCATCCTTGCTGCAATGGGGGCGTGGCAAGAACACAAAAGTCTTTGGGGAGTTACCTACGGATCTTTAGCAACAGGGAACAAAACAATTGGGTGGACCTGTTGCCATACGCCGAAATGGCGTATAACGGATCAGTGCATTCATCAACCGGGAAGTCTCCCTTTGCTATAGTCTATGGGCAGGAAGTGGCTCCTATGCCCCAGCTGTTCGGCATTACTGATGAGGGGGGGGAGGACTGGGCGATGCGAGCTCAGGAAGAATGGAAGGAGGTCACCGAAGCTTTAAGGAAGGCCCAGGGCTCCTATAAGAAATATGGAGACAGACGGAGACAGGAAGGGGAGGAGTACCAGGAGGGGGACCTGGTCTGGTTGTCCACTCAGAATATTAAATTGGGATTGCCCTCCCGGAAGTTAAGCCCGAAATATATTGGCCCATTTCGTATAAACCAGGTAGTGAACAAGGTGTCATACAGGCTGGTTTTGCCCAAAGGGATGAACAAGATTCACCCTACCTTTCATTGTAGCTTGTTAAAGCGGTACGTCGGTCCCCTCCCACCTAAGGACTGAATGCTGTTTTATTCCTGCAGGGGGATGACGGAGTGGAGGAGGCCATTCTGTCAGAGCTGGGAACTCTTAACCTGGAAGAGGCTCAGAGTCCCAGTCTGTCTTGACCTGCTTTGACACTGGACATTGGGAAATCCCCAGGATGATGCAATCCTCTGGGGAAAGTGCTGGAACAGAACGGAAGTGATGTAACCTCCTCTGGACATTGGACACTGAGTGGGAATATGCTGACTCAGAGGGGGATGAGGTCATATCCCTTGGACAGTGAGATTGCTGAGTCAGCAGGACATGATGCAACCTTCCCAGGATGTTGCAAGGGAAGGGAAGGAGGGGGTCGGGGTATATAAGGTGTGTTTGGGTGAAGGGTCACTGCTTTGGCTTTATAGGTGTTATACCTGCAATAAATCTGGTTGGATCGAGCCCTGCCTGAGCGTGATCTTTACGGAGAATTGAAGCGTTCTCACAGATTGTATGCAGAGATTGATATTAAGTAAAGTTTGTGCCAACTTTACATGTATTCAGTGATAAATCTCTTACATTACACCTTTGCGGAAGTATGGATTATGTGAGATTCGTATTATGAATTAAAAGAAACTCAAAAAATTCACATTGAAGAACCCATCTAAATACATCTTTGAATGTTTTTAAATGCACCCTTTATGGCATACTTTCCCTAAAATATATGATTATAATCTGGAAAATATTTATTGCTGTCTGTGGTAGTATGGGAATTGTAAGAATACAACTGTTTCCTATACACTTTTATCGTGAGAAGATCAAACCAGTCCATACTTCAGGAAATAAAGCCCAATTGCTCATTGGAGGAAAAATATTAGAGGCAAAGATGAAGTACATTGGCCACATAATGAGAAGACAGGAAAGCTTAGAGAAGACAATTATGCTGGGGAAAATGGAAGGAAAACGGAAGAGGGGCCGACCAAGGGCAAGGTGAATGGATGGTATCCTTGAAGTGACTGGCTTAACTCTGAAGGAGCTGGGGGTGGTGGTGGCCGACAGGGAGCTTTGTCCAATGGCCGACAGGGAGCTGGTCCATGAGGTCACAAAGAGTCAGAAGCGATTGAACGGATAAATAACAACAACAAACACTTGCACAACTTTTGTTTTTACTATGAAATTTATCATGATATTTAGTGAATGCATCATAAAGGGAGCTACATTCCAATCTAAATTGTTAAATGTCCAGATTATATTGGTTTACTAAGAAATCGAAAGATCCTTCTTCAGTCTAAAAGGCTATCTTGAAGTTATTTATAGATTCTGAGGAGTTGTCTATTTTGGGTTGTTGTTTTTCCCCACATACACAAAAATAAAACCATTTTCTATCTCCCCTAAATGCAATAAAATTAATATTTTTTAAAAAAAATTGCAACCCCCCCCCCCCCGCAATTTCAAATAGTAGGGGAAAATGTTTCTCTAAGTGTTCAGGAATCAGATAATTCATATGATTTGCATCATCCTTCACCACCAAGGCTCTTCTACCCTTAGAAAGCAATCTGACTCAGCCACCAGTGATTGCCTATGATGCCTGTGATCAGAAAGTGGGAGGTTATGTGGAGAAAATGTAGAATAAAACAAATCTTCATTTCAATTTTTTAAATTTATTTTACAAATACAAGATAAATCTGTCCACAGGGTAAGAAAACGGAGAAATCCAAATTAATCTCAACTTTCTCTATCTCCTTCTCCCCAACAAATAGAAATGTCTCATCCCTTATGGACTTACTATTGAAGACAGCGGGCTTTTGCTGTTGCTGTTTTGCATAACTGTAGTCAATAATTGGTAGCTTGTAAATTTCTGTTTGGTTACTTACACGTATTCAGTACCACCTTCCTTCCTCCCTTCCTCTCTGCAAAAGCCTGGCACATTGAGGGCGCTTCCAGGCAGAGTAAAACATGAGGTAAAAAGAAGTGTTTTTCAAAAAATGCGGGACCTCAAAGGGAGTCCAAACAGACTTGTCACTACATAGTCCCCTGCCGTCCTCACAGTTCATTTTTTTGAAGCAAATTAAGATAGAGGGTGGATGAGGGACATCCGGAGGAAGGTTGTTTTTTTAATAAAAAAATCATTCCAGAAATATGCACATATGAAGTCCAGAACATAACAGAGCATTTAAAAAAACTTCCCTCGGGTCTGTCTTCCCCCAATTGTTAACTCAAGCTCTATTTAACATCACAAAGTGTAAAAGACAGAATTTGAGAGAGTTGTTTTTGTTTTCCACTTGTGCATCCCTGAGCCACCAGTGTCTCCTTTTGATCAGCTGTTTCAGGCTTTTCAGGAATGTACCTGCTCTGGAGGAATCCACATAGTGGGGTGGGAGGGAAAGAAAGCATGAGTTTTACATGACTGCTGGATTATACAGGCATGAAAAGGTGCGTGTTTCTCAGGAAGAATTGTGTTTAAAGTGCACCTAATAAACACATGTTTTCCAGTCCTTAACTTCCTGATTCTTCCCGCACTTTGGCTAAATGTCATGTAGACAACCACCCCTCCTTTTAATCTGCTTCCTCTCGGGTTTTAATGCATGTGTAGAAGGGCCCGAAGTCTCCAGCAGAAGCCTGTCTGGCATGGAAGCCCTCACCAACAGGATTGACGTATTGTTCAGCATTGCATCTTACCTCTCAGGAGCATTCAATCCCACCATGACGGAAAAGATTGGATATATTGCAATGTGTAAATTTTTCAAAGGCATGGAATTCTATTCTAAAATCTGCTCTTTTTCCATTTGCTAAGGATAGCTACAAAGGACTGATGCCTCACTGAAAAGGGATTTGCCTTGACAGGGCCATCTGCAGTCTAACCAGAAGCCGCATGAATTGGAGGCACAGTTTTTGAATCAGATTCATGATTCCAGATGTGACCCTTCACATTAATGGCTTTCAGCAGCTCAAGTGACACATATTGAGGTGTGTGTGTGTGTGTGAAGTGGGGAGTGCTATGCAGAGCTATCCAATGCCTTTTTAATGATATATTGCATAATCCTAACTCTTCTGAGTCTGCCAGGGAAAGAGAAATTGTTGTCACCACCTAGAAAACATATGCTTGTGAATTTGGAGACATTTATAAATGGTTGCTATGACAGCAATGGGTGTTACATAATTTTGTGATGAAAAAGGCCAACATTCCAACAACTGTGGTTTTCCCATATTGACCGGGTTTTTTTGTATTGTTTTTTTGCACACAATATAACAAGTAAACTTTTCTGAGGAGGGAACAAACATGTCAGCTGAATGACTCCTAGGACTTCATCACACACAATAAAATCAGTGTTTCTACACATTCAAGGAACAGCTACCAACGGAGCCGGTCACACAATGCATGTTCGTACTGTGGGTTTCACGTATTTCATTTCTAAAGTGTTTTTCTTGACAACTCCTAACTCAATTAGCAATTGACTTCATTTTAAATTCCCCATGTGGAGAAAGGTAAAAATGTCAAATTTCATGTGTGATGGAAATTCCCCATTGTTCGTTTGTAAAGATAATGATGACGTCATTCTGGAGGAGGAGCTGAAATGGGCAGTATAGATTCCTTCTTCCGCTATAATTTTTTTGGGACAAAGGAGGAAGGAACAGGAATTTACATCCTTTTGTTATCAATGTACATTCAATAGAGTGACATTTTGAATTGAGAGGTATCTGTAAAAGTAATACAGAATAGAAGAAATCCCATTTAATGATCTTGTGTTAAAAAGTACCTCCACGAGAACAAACACAGAGGATTTCCTCAAGTAAAGAAAATGGGGAGGAGAAATGCATCTCCCATGTGATGGGAAGGCAAATTGATGATAATTTGAAAAGAAAGAAGAATGAAGGAAAACATGTGATGTGGGTAACAAAATGATCTGTTTAATTTCCAATCGGGTCTGTGCGAAGCTTAAGGGGGAAACAACAATCCCCAATGCTTTACTAATCACGTAGGATGAAGTCGCTCGTGTTCTTCTCTCTCCAATGGGGTAGAGCAAGAATCCATGCTAACCTAGTGTGACCACATGTGCCCAAGCCAAGGGCTTGCCATTCTTCTGCTCCCTCTTCACTTCATTTGCTCCAGTTCCCTTTCGGTCGTCTTGGTGGAGAATGGGTTACAACAGGAAATCAATCAGGAGAATGAGTGACTCATATAGGCAAAGAGTTCCAGTCAGTTTCCATAGGGAAATTTCAGAACGCGAAGAGGAGCTCACTTTTGAATGGGCCTTCGTTCCACACAGCTATCTCAACATTTCCCTGGCTTTCTTTTGTTTTTTGATGCCTAGAATGGAAAAGGTTGAGAATGTTTCTGTGCAAACCATATGGAGCTTTTACTGCCGAACAGAGTGGTAAGCTTTTCTGAAAAGTACTACTCCCACAACCAGAAATATAGACTCACAGGCTCTCAGGAGTTAGAAGAAACCACAAAGATGATCTAATCTGGAAGCTACCTTTCTAACCTCTGTTTAAAGACCTCAAATAAGAAGAAGCCATTTTTCCAGTCAAACCACATTTACAGCAAAGAAGTACTATCCAGTATTTAAATTAAATCCTTTCTGTAATCTGCATCACTTAGTTCATATTCTATTGTCAATTTTGACCATGTGATCTACATAAAGTAAGGGCACTCAGCATGATAAGTGAAATTGAACGTGAAAATAAAAGAGAGACGCAATACTTGGAAGTTCATTATTTAATAGGACCTGCACCTTCTGCAAGGGAAATGAACATGTGCACAGGATATCTCAACCTCTCTGCACCTTCTCCTCTCTTCTTCAACCTTCTGTCCTTCCAATAAACTAAGCCATCCAGATGTGAAATCCTCTCCAGCCCATCGATCTTACTCTCCTGCCCTTCCAACAGGGCCAGCCAGATATCAAACTGTTTTCCAGCCCATTAACTTCTTCCCTACCCCAACTCTCTTTTCCCCAGTTCTCTTCCTTCTATCTCCTGTCCTTTCAATAGAGTCATCCAGGTTGTAAACCTGTTTCAAGCCTATTGATTCCTTTCTCCAGTCCATCCGACGTAGCCAGCCAGATTTTAAAGGCCTTTATAGCGCAACTCTCTTTCTTTCCAATTCTTCTCCATCAATCTCCTAGTCTCCTACCAAAGCCTATTATTATTGTTATTATTATTATTATTATTATTATTATTATTATATGAAACACAACAAGATGAGTCCACAGCAGACGCTCTGCTGGCTGTTGTATTGGATCACACATCTGACACTTCCCAAGTGTCTAGGACTGTGTGCTGTATCGGCGAATAATGTGTGCAGATCCCAGTAAGGTGGCCTTCTGCAGCTGGCAGATGGTAATTTTGTCAGCGCTGATTGTGTTTCAGTGCAGGCCAAGGTCTTTAGGCACTGCATCCAGTGTGCCGATCACCACTGGGACCACCTTGACTGGCTTGTGCCAGAATATTTGCAGTTCAATCTTTGCAGTTCAATCTGCAAGACCCTCCTTTTTACCCAAGCGTTCAGTTCATAGATATGTGAACATGTAAACTTTGTATGCATGGTGCTGCAATTTTATAGGGGGACTGCTTTATCGTGTGTTTATTGTTTTTTATGGATTTATATGTATCTGAATGTGAGTCGCCCTGAGGAAAGGGCGACTAATAAATCAAACTAATAAATAAATAAATCCTCATATTATTATTATTACGTTTATTTAGACCCTGTTTTTCCTCTCCACCAGGAAGTTCAAAGCAGCTCATATTAAAAGCATTTCAGTACCATTTAAAATATACAAATATTAAAACAGAATTAAATAGCATTCGTATTAATGATCTAATACACTGATTCTCAAAGTAAGCGGTACCACCCCCTGGTGGGTGGTGAGGCGATCCAAGGGGGCGGTGGGAGGCTCAGGGGAATTTGGGGGGCGGTGAACCCCTTCAAGGGGCCGGTGAATGATTGGCCATTTAGGAGAGGTCATGCGGCCCTCTTCTTTGGCTCCGCCCCCTTTGTTTTGACCTGCATATTAGATATTTGGATTACAATTCGTCAGAGTAGCAAAATTATTTATGAAATAGCAACGAAAATATGGTTGGGGGTCACCACAACATGAGGAACCTTATTTAGGGATCATGGCATTAGAAAGGTTGAGAACCACTTCATTAATACATATATATTTCTGTTTAATTGCTATTAAAACCTGATGAATTGTATCTGTCATCATCTGCTTGCTGTGTATCTTACTGTGTTTTTACTATGTTTTACTGTGTTTTTACTGTGCTTTTATTGTGTTTTTTATATTGTGCTTTTAAACTATAATTCCACTGTTGTAATTCACCCCGAGCCACACCGGGAGTGGCAACTAACAAGTGCGAATAATAAATTAATAAATAAATAAAATTTAAAATAATAATTTTTAGGGGGGCGGTGAGTAAATTTTTTTCTGGAAAGGTGGCAGTAGGCCAAAAAAGTTTGGGAACCACCATTGAGGGTGGGAGGGGGGCGTTCTTTCAAACAACCATTTGGTCATCATCCTCTGTAACAGGCATGGTCCAACTTGGGCCCTCTCTCCAGGTGCTTTGGACTCCAACTCCCACAATTCCTAACAGCCTACTGGCTGATAGGAATTGTGTGAGCTGCAGTCCAAAAAACCTGAAGGGAAGGCCCAAGTTGGCCCATGCCTGCAATAGAGAGAGCCATGAACCTGAAGGGCCAGCTGCCATTCAGGCTGGATCTACACTGCCAGTATCTGATCCCAGGTTATCTGCTTTGAACTGGGATATACTAGGCATGGTAGTCTATACATGCCTAGTATAAACTAGGCATGGGCCAACTTCGGCCCTCCCTCCAGGTGTTCTGAACTTCACCTCCCACAATAATTCCTAACAGTCAATATTTCTGGGAGTTGGTCCAAAACACCTGGAGGGAGGGCTGAAATTAGCCTGGTATAATTTCAGGTCTACACTCCTCTAGCATAGAATAGAGTTGGAAGAGACCACATGGGCCATCTAGTCCAACCCCCTTCTGCCCTGCAGGAAAAGCACAATCAAAGCATCCCTGACAGATGGACATCCAGCTTCTGTTTAAAAGCTTCCAAGGAAGGAGCTTCCACCGGATTCTGAGGCAGAGGGTCCCATGACTGAACAGCTCTTCTTCAGTCAGGAAGTTCTTCCTCATGTTCAATGGAGTCTCCTTCCCTGTCATTTGAACAGTCCTAGTCTCCAGGGCAGCAGAAAGGAAGCCTGCTCCCTCTTTCTTATGACATCCTTTCAGAGATTTATACATGACTCTCATGTCTCCTCTCACCTTCTCTTCTGCAGGCTAAACAGACCCAGTTCTTTAAGACACTTCTCAGAGGGATCCATAGTCTCCAGAATTTTAAAACCTTTTAGTCTCCCACTTCCTCTGGACTCCTTCCAGCTAAGAATCAATATCTTTCTCAAATTGTGGAGCCCAGAACTGGACACAGTGGGAATCCAGGGAAAGAGGTCTGACCAAAGCAGAATACAAAGGCACCATTACTTCCCTCGATCTGGACACTAGACTCCTTTGGATGCATCCCAGAATCCCATTGGTCTTTATAGCTGCTGCCGCACACTCTTGGCTCATGTTCAGCTTGTTCTCCACAAAGACTCCATGATCTTTCCACATGGACTGCTGTTGAGTTCAAAGCAGATAATCTGGGATAAGAAACTGGATTATATGGCAGTGCAGAAGGGGCCTTGGTGTGGCTGCGACTGGGCAGGCACATAGAGCTCGGGAAGCAAAGTCCAAAATTCCTGGGAGGCAGCAAACAGCTCCAGGTAATGGGAGATTCCGTGAACACATTTATCCATGTAGACAAAAAACAAAACCAACAAATAAAACTAATAATTAATTATTTTGAATGACACCACAGTTGCTTCCCTTGGAATCAGCAAGCTACTACAATCTTCCTCTGGGGAGGCATCCTAATTTGGCTGCCACTGAATATTGAAGCACACCATTGAGTTCTAGGCTAGATCATCCATTACAGGGATGTCCAAACTATGGACCATGGGCCGGATGTGCCTGCTTTAAACTTTGGAAAGAGGGTCACCCTAAATTCCAGGGGGATTTAACCAAACTTCAGCGTAGGCGTCCAAGTGACCCTAGCCTCTACCATCGAGGTGCCATGGTCGGATCACTGTGCCCTGAGGATCCGGATTGAGCAGGCTCCTCCACCCTGCAAGGGCGCCGAACAAATTTGGGTTCACCCAAAGAGACTTATGGAACCAACTAGGTTCCTGAATGCTCTGAGGGATCTGGAGTCTGTCAGCGTCTCACTCGATGAGCAAGTCAACACCTGGAACCCTAAACTATCTAACGATGAGACTGCCCCTAGACGCCCTCTCCGACCCCGTCGAAATCGATCACCTTGGTTCACCAAGGAACTAAGATCGATGAAACGGGAAAAGAGACGGCTAGAGAGCAAGTGGAGGAAACTCCGTGACGAAGGGACGAAATCAGCTTATAAGCTTTTCATGGATGCTTATGAGCGTGCTATCAAGGAAGCAAAAAATTCATATTACGCAACCTTGATAGCGTCTGCCAGCTCACGCCCGGCTCAATTATATGAAGTGATTAGGTCCTTGACGATGGTCCCTACCATCCCAAATAACAACGATCAGGCCCTTTCTGCCAAGGTTTTCCAGAGCTTCTTTGCGGACAAGATTTCTGGCCTCCGCCGGGACCTTCCTCCTACTCTTGATACAGTCAGTGAACTTGAGACTCCGTGGCCTCTTGCCGGGCCCACCTTCGACCTGTTTCGGACACTGGACGCAGAAGCTGATGATAGGATAGGTACTGCAACTAGATCGACCACTTGCTCCCTCGATCCGTGCCCCTCCTGACTGGTGAAAGCCAGCCTGGAGGGGTTACGTGACCCTCTGTTGAAACTAGTTAACACCTCCCTTGAGCAAGGGGTGTTTCCAGAGGGACTGAAAGAGGCAGTGGTCACTCCATTGCTGAAGAAGCAGAGTTTAGATCCGTCGGTCCCTTCCAACTACCGCCCAGTGTTGAATTTATCGTTCCTGAGCAAGGTGGTTGAAAGGGCAGCAATGGAGCAGTTGCAGTCCTACCTAGATGATGCAACTTGGCTAGACCCCTTCCAGTCCGGCTTCCGTTCAGGGCATGGGACGGAGACGGACACAGACAAGCTGCGTTGCCAACTAGATCAGGGTGGATCGGCGCTGCTCATGTTATTGGACCTCATGGCAGCGTTTGATACTGTCGATTACGATCTTTTGACCCACCGTCTTGCCAGGGCCGGGGTGAGGGGGGCAGCCCTTAGCTGGCTATCCTCCTTCCTCCGGAACCGGTCACAGCGAGTGAGAAGGGGCGAGGTTGTCTCAGGGGGCGTCCCCCTTTTTGTGGGGTGCCCCAGTGGGTAATTCTCTCCCCTTTATTATTTAACATCTATGTCCGACCACTTGCTCGGTTGGTACGCAGCTTCGGGCTGGAGTGTCACCAATACGCGGATGACACCCAGCTCATTCTGGGGATGGAAGGCCGGCCCGACTCCGTACCCGATAATTTCCATTGTTGCCTTGATGCCATCACTGGATAGCTGCGAGCCAATTGGTTGAAGGTGAATCCAGCTAAGACGGAGATCCTGTAGCTGGGTCGTCCGGGTACGGGAGAGATCCAGCTCCCAACCCTGGACGGGGCGATGCTTCGCCTGTCTCCATCTGTAAAAAGTTTGGGAGTCACGCTTGACTCCCAACTGTCGATGGAAAAGCACATCTCCATCGTCAGCGGAGTGGCCTTCCACCACCTCCGGCAGTCGAGGAAGCTGGCTCCCTACCTGTCCCGTCATGACCTAGCCACAGTGGTCCAAGCCACGGTCATCTCAAGATTAGACTACTGTAATGCCCTCTACATCGGCCTTCCTTTGTCGGTGATCCGGAAGCTTAAGCTGGTGCAGAACGCTGCAGCTCAGCTGGTGGCAGGCCTTCCATCTCTCTGCCACATCACGCCTGTTCTGCGCGAACTGCACTGGCTTCCAATAGAGTACCGGATTACCTTCAAGGTGCTGGTTTTGACCTTTAAGGCCTTGAATGGTCTGGGGCCAGTGTACCTCTCCCAATACAGTCCCCCACGACCACTGCGATCTGAGTCTCTGAACCTCCTTGTGGTACCCAGCTGGCAATCCATCCATTTGTCCTCTACGCGGAGGAGGGCTTTCAGTGCCATCGCGCCCATTTTATGGAACGCCCTGCCCTCCACAATCCGCGCACAGACCAATCTGTTAGCCTTCCGTAAGGCTTGTAAAACCCACCTGTTCGTACAGGCGTTCGGTCTGTAGACAACACCAGGTTGCTTATTTGTAATGTAGGCCAGAAGAGCCACTTTTAATGTGTATTACCTATACAATTTTAATGTGTGAACATTGGTCCATTGTTTTATTGTGTTTTCATGATTTTAAGTAAATGTAAGTCGCCCCGAGCCTATCGGAGGGGGCGACTAACAAATCAAAATAATAAATAAATAAATGAATGAATAAATAAGCTGTCAGAATTTAAAAACCATGTATAGACCGATTTCTTCCGGCAGGCCTGCCCAAACAGTCTTGAAACATGAATTTCAAATGTGTGTCTTTTGTTTAATCTCTGTTTTGTGTATTTTAATATGTATTTTATAGAGATGCGTTTTGGTGTGTAACTTTTATAGAGGCACATTTTAATATGTGTATTTATAATAATAATAAAAAAACTTTATTTGTACCCCGCCACCATCTCCCCGAAGGGGACTCGGGGCGGCTTACATGAGGCCAAGCCCAGAAATGCATATCAATACAATAACATAAAAACATACTGTAAAACAACATTTCGAGTAGAATAAAAACATTCAAATAGAATATTTTTTGTATTTTTGCTGTGCTCATGTGTTTTAATTGTTCTGTAACCCGCCTCGAGCCATTAGGTGATAATAATTACAATCAAGTTTTAAGTGGCTAAATGTATTTTAGCTAACTATTGCAGGAGCTATTGCAGGGATTTGGGTTTGTCGTGTCTTTATATTATTGTCTTTTGTCTTTTATTGTTGACTAGCTGTACCACCACGCGTTGCTGTGGCCAACCTTCCCTCCCTCTTTCTCTCCTTTTCTTTGTCTCCTTCCCTCCCTCCCTCCCTCTCTCTCTCTCCTTCCTTCCTTCCTTCCTTCCTTCCTTCCTTCTTCTTCCTCTTGCCTTCCTCCCCGCTTTTCTTTCCCTTCCCCTTTCTCCCTTTTTTCCCTTCTCTACCTATTCTTGGACTGCATCTCCCAGCAGTCCTCCTGATAAATCTATCTACTCTATCAACCTTATCTATCTGGTGGGTTGCTGTGAGTTGAAGTCCAGGAATTCGAAATTGGAAATTGCAGGGATTGAGATACTTTCAAAGAAATCCAAGGAGAAGAAAGCTTGCAGCTTGGAAGCAGTGCATTTGGACCATCCTTTTCTTCTAAAGGGCCAAGTCTAGGGGATTCAGGGAGCTGTAGTTCGGAAGAGAGTGTGAATAGGCTATTGTGTGTGTGTTGTTTGCCAGGTGGAGCCGTTTAAGCACATGCGCTTTAGTGTCTTTTTGGGGTTTTTTTTTTGCTTTCAAGTCCCTTCTGCTATGTTTTTCAGTGTTTTTATGAGTGATGGTCACCCGTTGGCCTGATAGGTGTATTGTGTCCAGATCTTGGTTCAATTCATCACGTGGTTTTTGAATTATGTTAATCCCGCAAGAGACATTACATTTTAATTTATATAGAGGCCAGAGGACTAATCCATAAGCAAATCTACCAATCCTGCTCAGGTATCCAAAGATGTCACAAGTGGCTCCTCAACCAAGAGAGAAAGTGCAGTCAGGGCTTCTCACAAATTCTCCCACAATGGACGAAACATTCTCTTGTCACCTCCCTACTCAGAGAGGGAGGTGGTTACTTTTCTTTGATAAGAGTCAGGTCACAGTGCTTTCACTGACCCATTCTTATTCTTATTTATATAATGGAAAAGTCGACCTGAATTTCACACCCAAACACAGATACAAACAAACTAAAAAAAAAAATCTTGAGTTCCCTTGGGGAGACAGGGCGGCCTACAACTAAAGTATTATTATCATTAAGTGTCCTATGGGTGAGAATTGTATTAGTTTGCTTTTTTGAACACCTAGAATTTCCCAGCCATCATAGTTGGAGAAGTCCAATGTGCAACCTGACACCATTCTACATGAATGACTTACTATCTATTTGCCAATTCAGTCAGTCATATGCTGCTACTCCAACAATATCTGGATTCAGGCACAAATGTGAGCAAATGCAAGCCGCCTCTTATCTACTCCTAGGCTTAAGAGAATCCAGACTAAATCAATGACTCCAAATTCGGGTTAATGCAACAGCATACCGTTACAACACAGTTCTATTAAGCAAATCACTGAAAGATTTTAAAAAACCACGTTTCCTGTCTAATTCTAGAGCAGGGGTGCTCATTAGGTGGCTCACGATCGACTGGTCAATCTTCGGCCCTCATCCAATTGATCCTCGGGCCTCACCTGCCATGAGCGCACTCTCGCGCACTCCCGCCTCCGCCCACCACCGGCGCATCGCCTCCTCTGCCCGGGGGGCACTGCAGGAAGGAGGAAGCGGCAGTGGAGGCTGCACAGCTGCCCCTGGAGGAGAGAGAGACAGGGCGCTCCCTCCGAAGGCCCCGCCCCGTGCTCCCTTCTTCCTGGAAGAAGTGCCGCACGGGCGGAAGGCGGCAGGAGGAGCACTGCCTCTCTCTCGTCTGGAAGCAGCTGCTGGCAAGAGAGAGGCAGGGCAGAGAGGCAGGCGGGGCCTCTCGCCAGCAGCTGCTTCCGCGAGGAGGGAGCGGGAGACGGGGCCTCCGGCAGCGCCTGCCTCTCTCTTGTCCAGAAGCAGCTGCCGGCAAGAGGGAGGCAGGGTGCCGTTGAAGGCCCAGCCTCTCGCTCCCTTCTTCCCACCTGGCACTTCTCCCACGTCTCTCTCGCCCGGATCCGCCATGGAGCCGGGCGAGAGAGGGGCGGGTTAAGAGGAAGGCTGGGCCTGTGGAGGAAGCTCGCGCAAGGTGTCCTGCGGGGAAGCCGCATGCGCGCACAAAGCACACACGCGCGCATAAGGTAGGTAGGGGATTTTTTTGACTTGGTTACTTTTCAAGTAGCTCGCATGCTGGAAAAGTGTGAGCACCCCTGTTCTAGAGACTAAGTGCTGCTATTCACAGTCATAAAGATTAAAAGCGTCAAGAGAACCCAATGGTGATGGAGAGAGGAAGAAGCAATGGAAAGCCTGACCCAATCAAAGTCAGCAGGAAGTCAATGTAACAATGCATTCAAGGAAAGCTTTCCATCAAGCAAGGACTTTGGAAGATGGGCTGCAAGGGAACTCACTTACCCTCCTTCGAAGATCCTGATTCTGGCCGGTTCCCCTGGTTTGGATACAGGACTGTCATCTTCAGCCTTCCCTCTTTTCTCCTCTTCCTTATCCATTTTCTTTACATCTTTCCAACCCTCACTGGCAGGGAGCGAAGGCAGGTGAACCTACCTCCCCCCAAAAATCAGAGGAATGGTTTATTGCTCAACAGGCCTGTTACCAAACTTTGGAGAAACTGGGCTTCTGGAGAT
Organism: Anolis apletophallus; assembly: GCA_030556195.1. Taxonomy (NCBI): domain Eukaryota; kingdom Metazoa; phylum Chordata; class Lepidosauria; order Squamata; family Anolidae; genus Anolis; species Anolis apletophallus. The sequence continues at coordinate 53,359,168 of JARBWK010000011.1, read as the reverse complement.
TCAAAGCCAAACACTGCTTATAAGTTGGTTAAAACAATGTATATATGTACATTTCAAAATCTTTGGTACTTAATAGCAAACTGTGTGACCATCTCTAACATTTATATAAACCTGAATAACCTCTAGTGCTTTTTTACTATTTAGTTCAATTGTAGCTTATTTTAGCAAGTGCATCTCTGGTCTGCTCCCTGTTTGTTTGGCTCACCATTAAATTTCTACCACTTGCCTGACCCAATTTATAATTTTGTTCACAATTTATAATCCTGGGTTCACAAAACAGTGTCAAACAGATTGTTTCCCCAAAGTTTCCCCATATTCTGCTTTGTTAGTTGGAGCACCTCCTATCATTCATCTGAAAACCCTTAAATGATCTTGGAGGCTTCTACTTATCTGCACTGCCCGCACTAGAAATAGCTATTCCTTATAAATACTAGGGAACCCATAACCCCCTCCCCATTACATACCCTAACAGTAAGGATCAAAAACTTGTGAACAGCTAGTGACAAAAGTGAAAAATAAGCGGACATGATCCTTATTATCAACTAGACATACAATGTTTGTTTTCAACACAGCTGGATGCTCATGATGTTAAACTTTGAAACGCTTGTCCCAATGACTCTGGATTTCATCTACAACTTTCTGAAAGTGTATTTTGAGCATCTTTTTCAAGCTTAATGGGTTTGGCAGATTATTATTTCAAAGTGAGGCCTTTCATGACCCTACCAGTGATTCTAAGCACTGTGCTTCCGTTTCTTCTCTCTGGTAAACAGTTCACATAATCTTGAACCCAAACACAGATATTTTCTCTCTTCGGGGCTATGAATTGTAGCATAGTCACATAAACTATCTCCCATGTATATCTGTCAGGTTTACGAAGTCTGTCAAGCAGTTTGAATCTGGTCTTTCTCTCAAACTATTTTTATAATCATGGAAATAAATAGGTGATGACATTGAAAAAAACTCTCACATATTTTTCTTGTCTGTTTCATATACATTTGGTTTTGCATTGTGTGGTAAAACATGGCAAGCCTTTATTTGTTTATTTATTTATTATTTTGATTTGTATACCGTCCTTTTTAGCTGTCTCAGGACGGTTTACAGTATATTGAACTACAAACAAAAGGCATAAAACATGAAAATTGAAACGGTACCACATAAGAGCATAAACACAAAAGAATTGTAAAACAATTCCACGTAGGACAATTCCACCTACCCAGGATATTTATAGACTAAATGCTTGCCGGAAAAAAGCAGTTTTAGATGCTTTCCGGAAAGCCGTCAGCTCACTGATTGAACGCACTTCAGGTGGTAAGCTATTCCACAGATATGGTGCAGCCACAGAGAAGGTTCTCTGTCTAATTGACGACAGACGGATAGTCCATAAAGGCGGATCTGTAAGAAGTTGAGGTCTTCTGAACAGAGGGATCTCTGGGGGAGGTATATCTGTGAGGATTCTTTAGAAGAACCTTTCCAAGAATGTCTATGAAATAAACTAATGGGGTGCTCTGCAAAAAAAACAAACAAAAAAACAAAAAAACCCCCAAAAAACAAAACCAAAAGAAAATATTGGTCCCAGAGTTGAGCAACCACTGGTTTATCCTAACACTCTAAATCAGGGGTCGGGAATCTTTTTGACTCAGAGAGCCATGAAAGCAAAATATTTGGAAATTTATTTCAGTGAGAGCCATATAATATATATAATATAATATATTTTAAGACTGAATTCAATTAAATGTGAGAAAAGGATTCCCCTGGCAGACGCAGCTCGGGGCCGGCGCCAGAAAAGCCAGGAGCAGGAAAGGAGCCGGTTAAGGAGAAGAGGGCATTTTGTTTTGCGTGCGGGAAGCCGGGGCATCGAGCGGCCAACTGTTGGCAGCGTAAAGGCTCGGAGGGACATCGTCCAGCCCTGGCTAGTGGTCGCAAAGTGGAGAGGGTGGAGCAGTGCCCAGAGGGGCTTGAGAACCAGGGCATGAAGGCAACATGCAAAGCATTTGTAGACTGTGGGTGCTCTAGAAACATACTGTAATCATCCACGAGTTAGCTGCAGGCTTGGGATGTATGCAAGTGGCCCTAGAATCCCCAATAGCATTTTTCCCAAATGGATGGGTCCACAGCATCGGGGTCCTTAGTCAGGTTTAGCACGGAAGGGATACAGTGCCAAGTAGGTATGTGGAAAGGGGAGGTGACGTTTGTGATATCCCAAATAGCCAAATACAATTTAATACTAGGCATGCCATGGCTAAGGGACGCCAATCCCAAGATAGACTGGAAAGCCAGGAAGATGGGTTTCGTAGATGGAGAAAGCAAAGCCAGGGGGAGGAGTAGTGGAGGAGGTACTGACAACAGAGAGAGAAGAAATGGCTAGGGCTGCCAAAGTGGCAGAGAATTTTGCTGACGTATTCAACCAGGAAGAAGCAAACCGCTTCCCTCTGAAGCGGAACGTGGAGTGTAGCATCGAACTGATAAAAGGGGCAGCCCACCCCAAACCAAAGATCTACCCAATGTCCCCAAAAGAAAAAGAGACTTTGCGCGAATTCATTGATTTGAACCTTAACCGAGGTTTTATAGAACATTCTGATTCGCCATTCAGCCCCGGTTCTGTTCCGGAGGAAAAAGGATGGCTCTCTCAGGTTATGTACGGACTACAGGGGGCTCAACGCTACCAGCACAATAAATAAATACTCCTTACCCCTAGTGAAGGACTTACTAGCACATCTGTGTAAGAAACCTCTCATAGACTGTGATGCACTCATGCAAAATATACATATATAATGGTGGAAAATAACAGAAAATAGCAATAGTCTCAAATGAGAAATCCCAGGTACATCACTCTATATGGTAGCACAAAATTGCATTACATTTCATAACATAAACAATACAGACATGATAATCATGTTGGAAGACGCCTAATACAAATATATTGAACCAAATGGTGCTCAATAGAGCTGCCTGAATAAGCCCAGAGTCAAACGGCAGTATAATAAATCAATATGTAAATATCATGCACTCACAGGTCCATAATCCCCAGAGGAAAATAAGGATATGGTATCTATTGCCAATCAGAGTCATACTTTAAAACAAGCCGAACTAAAATGCATTCCTAAAATAAGAAAGAGGTCGGGAAAGTCAAAGAGGACATCGGCATGGCTTACAAATGAAGTAAAAGATGTGATTGGAAAGAAGAAAAACTCATTTAAGAAATTGAAGGCTCTTCCTACTGAGGAGAACAGAAAGGAACACAAGCTCTGGCAAACTAAATGCAAAGCAACCGTCAGGAAAGCCAAGAGAGATTTTGAGGCACATATAGCTAAGAATATTTAAAAAATAGCAAAAACTTCTTTAAGTACATCAGAAGTAGAAACCCAACTAGAAAAGCAGTTGGGCCACTTGACGAAAATGGTAAGAAAGGGACAATAAGTGAAGACAAGGAGATTGCCGAGCGGCTAAACGACTTCTTTGCCTCCGTTTTCACACAGGAGGACAGACAACATATGCCTGCAGCTAAGTCAGTTTTTTCAGGGAGGGAATTAAATGAATTAAACCAGATAGAGATAAACAAGGAAGATGTTCTCACATGCCTAAATGTCAACAAATCACCAGGGCCAGATGGCATCCACCCCAGAGTTCTTAAGGAACTCAAGTGTGAAATTGCTGAAATTCTAGCCAAAATATATAACCTTTCTCTAAAATCAGGCACTGTACCCGAGGACTGGAGGGAGGCAAATGTAACTCCGATCTTCAAGAAAGGATCCAGGGGTGATCCAGGAAATTATAGGCCAGTTAGTCTAACCTCAGTTCCAGGCAAAGTGATGGAAACCATTATTAAAGAAAAAATTACTAAGCACATAGAAGAACAGGCATTGCTGAAGGAAAATCAACATGGTTTCTGCAAAGGCAAATCATGTCTTACTAACTTGTTAGAATTCTTTGAGGGTGTAAATAAACACATAGATAAAGGGGACCCAGTCGATATTGTTTACCTTGACTTTCAAAAGGCTTTTGACAAAGTCCCTCACCAAAGGCTCCTAAATAAGCTCTTCAGCCATGGAATCAGAGGACAGGTCTTGTCCTGGATTGGAACCTGGCTAAACTGTAGGAAACAAAGGGTGGTAATAAACGGACATTTCTCTGGGTGGAAAGAGGTGAGAAGTGGCGTACCCCAAGGTTCAGTTTTGGGTCCGTTACTTTTTAATTTATTCATTAATGACCTGGATGTAGGAGTAAATTCTGAGGTAGCAAAGTTTGCAGACGACACTAAATTGTTCAGGGTAGTTAAAAATGAAACTGATTGTAAAGAGCTCCAGAAAGATCTCTCGAAATTGAGTGAATGGGCAACAAAGTGGCAAATGCATTTTAACCTAAACAAGTGTAAAGTCATGCACATCGGGGCAAAGAACCCCAACTACACCTACCAATTGATGGGGTCAAAGCTTTCCGAGACAAACCAGGAAAGGGATCTTGGGGTTTTGGTGGACAGCTCAATGAAGATGTCAACCCAGTGCGCAGCAGCAGTAAAAAAGCAAATTCTATGCTTGGCATGATCAGGAAGGGAATCGAAAAATAGGTCGGCAAATGTTGTATTGCCTCTCTACAAATCTATGGTGAGGCCACATCTGGAGTACTGTGTACAATTCTGGTCACCGCACCTCAAGAAGGATATAACGGAACTGGAAAAGGTACAGAAAAGGGCAACAAGAATGATCCAAGGGATGGAGCAGCTCCCTTACGAAATCAGGTTGCAACGCCTTGGTCTTTTCAGCCTTGAAAGACGGCGTTTAAGAGGTGACTTGATCGAAGTGTATAAAATCATGCATGGGATAGAAAAGGTGAATAGAGAAAAATATTTTCTCTGTCACACAACACTAGGACTAGGGGGCACTCCCTAAAGCTCCAAGGTAGGAAAGTTAGGACTAATAAAGGGAAATATTTCTTCACCCAGAGGGTCATTGGGTTATGGAACTCACTTCCAGAGGAGGTTGTGACAGCTGTCAGCCTGGACAGCTTCAAGGCAGGATTAGACAGATTCATGGATACCAAGGGAATCAGTAGCTACTGAAATGGACATCCAAGTGCCACCTCTGTGTTGATGGAGGCAGACAGGATTTCTCCGGGTACTGGTTGTGGGGGGTCAGGAGCAGGTGAGGGTTTTGCCCTCCTTTCTGCTAGAGATCCCTATGTACAACTAGTGGGCCACTGTGTGACACAGAATGCTGGACTAGATGGGCTGAGGCCCGATTCAGCATGGCTCTTCTTATGTTCTTATGTTCTTATGTTCTTATATAGAGACATCCACGGAAGGCCCGTGACTATCGTCACTGGAGGGGCTCCTCCGTCGTCAGGGGAATCCCTGTAGCGCTGCAAAAGGTCGTGAGGCTATGCTGTACCGGCCGAATCTAAAGGTGATCCAAAAGAAAACAATAGGAGGTACCCAGCAACTGGTTAAAGGAGAACACCGTAGTGTAAATAATAATGAGCAATATTCCTATGCGGGTCCAAGGAATCCCGTGTTGCTAGACAAGGCCGTGAGCCGGAATGCTGGCCGCGGAACGTTCAATACGGAACGAAAAAAAGCCGCAAAAAGCCGGGAGCCATTTGGAAATGGAGCAGCAATGCAGATGCCAAGGGGAAGGCGGGTGAGGACCGGGTGCAGATGGAAAAGCAGGAGCTGCAAAGGGAATCAGAGGGTTGGGGGGAGCCCCCGGGACCCAGTCGAATAGGCAGCCTACGGCGGTACAAATGCCCAAGCTAGCTGTGTCACCGTTTCGCCCCCTAGGGCTTCGTCAGGGGAATCGTCAGTTGCATACAGGCGTCCAAGAGATCTAAAATGTCATAGGGGTAGTAAAATGCAGGGGTTCAGTCCAGCAAAGTGGTATCCCCTCAAAGCAAGGTATAGAAAATAATATGATATTTACCAGAATCAATCCTCAGTAGGTATCAGCAAAGGAAGTGAAGATGCCTACTCATTCCAGGGAATGGTAGGGAACAGCAACAGAGTCATGTGTTTTGTAGCTATTCTTAATTGGCATTAATTACCAAGTAATGAGTTGATACTTAGAATTTCATTGAGGCCTGAGGGTTCCTCACATCCCATTTTCAATATCCAGGTGGATTCTCTTTGTCTCAATAGATGAGACAAAGACACCAGATCTAATAACTCCAAAAGAAAATGAGTGGGTGGTAATGATGACCTGGGTCTGGTGTCCAAAAGATCCTCACCAATACTTCGAGCCTCCTCTAGGGGGATGTGTGTATACAAAGATACCACGTCCGCAGATACCAAATAGTCGCCATCTTGAAGTTGAAAGTTCTCAATTTTTGAGATGAAATCAGTGGTATCTCGTAAAAATGTGGGGGTGTTTTTGGCATAAGGTTGCAGTATGAAATCGAGAAATCGAGAAAGTTGGAGATGGGTTCTAGGAGTCCTGAGATACCAGAAACGATTGGTCGGCCTAAAGGAGGTCTGTTGGGCTTGTGCACCTTGGGAAGGGTGTGGAAAAGAGGAATTCTAGGAGAAGTGTTGTACAAATAAGTGTATATTAAGTGCATCACAGTCTATGAGAGGTTTCTTACACTATGCCAATGAAATGACACACTCTTGATTGATATATGTAAACTGATTATAATTTTGATATTTTGTATGACTTATTGACTCTGTGTGATTTTTCACGTATTTCTTACCAGCTCTTGTTGTTTTTGTGTACCTGATTGGTGACCCTGCCCAATTTGTGTTTGTTACTAGCACATCTGGCAGAGGACAGGATTTTCACAAAACTGGATCATAAGATCAGAGTTAAGGAAGAAGACAGATGGAAAACAGCCTTTTCATGCGCATTCAGTCAGTACAATTACAAAATAATGCCATTCGGATTATTCAGCGGAGACAGAGTCTTCATGCAATTAATTAATAAGGTATTACACCCCCTACTTTACAAGGGGGTCATTGTTTACCTAGACAATATTCTTATAATATCAAAAAAAACAAAGAACAGCATGTGAAATTGGTGCGGCAGGTGTTAGAGAGACTGAGAGAGGCGAAACTGTATGCAAAGCATTCAAAATGCGAGTTCAACAAAGATCAGTTAGACTTTCTGGGATATAGGATCTCCACCCAGGGAATAGCCAGCTAAGGTGGAGGATGTGTTAGGGTGGGAGGCGCCCAGGATGCGGAAGCAGCTGCAGTCCTTCCTAGGCTTTGCAAACTTTTATAGAAACTTTATCAAAAACTTTGCATCATTGGCCTTACCTTTAACAGAGCTACTAAAGACAAAAGGCAGGGGTGAGACCAAAAAGGTAAAATCCCCAGGGGCCAAACTAGAATGGATACCTGAGTGTCAGGAGGTTTTTGAGAAACTGAAGGAAATGTTCACTCAAGAACCAATATTAAAACATCCAGATGTGTCAAAGCCATTTGTTGTACACTGTGACGCTTCTGACCAAGTGTATGGGGCTGTTCTGCTGCAAAACGACCAGGGAGGGCATCTAAGACCTTCTGCATACATCTCAAGAAAGTTTAGCGAGATAGAACAGGAGGTGGCCAATATGGGAAAAGGAAGCTTTCGCAGTAAAGTTTGCTCTTGAGACTTGGCGCCACTTTCTGGAAAGGTCAACCCCTTTTGAAGTGTGGAGGGATCATAAATATCTCCAATACCTGAGGTCCCCCCATGAACTATCCGCAAAACAAATTCCCTGGGCGCAGTACTTCAGCAGATTCCATTTCCAGCTGAAGTTTTTCCAAGGAAAACATAACATACTGGCAGATGCATGGTCCAGGTTGCTGCAACATGGGGGAGGAACACAACAAACTACTGGGAATGTGTTTTCAGAAAAGCATTGGGGCATGACGGTACAAACCAGGAGCCAAGCCGCCAGAGAGGAGAAATTTACAATCATTTCCCCAGAGGGGGGTGCCTGGGAAAAGGAACTGAAGCAGGCATATTCTACAGATGATTGGTTGGGAGGAAATAAAGACAAATGTGAAAACCAGGTAGGTAAGTATGCAGTTTGTTTTAAAATACGCCAACACTGGTTCATCTAAAATATTGACAGCAAGCCTAGACCATGACTTTCAGCAGACCATTTCTGGCTATCCTATCAAGGAGTGGAGGGAACTGACTCTAGGCAGCCCTTTAGATGGGAAAATATTCACCAACACAAGTGTGCTTGTACAAAATTGCTTCAGAAAAACCCAATAGTAACAGTAAAAAATTTCCCAAAACATAGGTGAAAATGAAAGGTTAATCAAATGTCCTTACCTCAGACATTTTGGGCTTCCTGGAGCTCGAGGGGACCATCTTCCTTGTCTGTGGGCATGAAGCCGTTGCCATTGTGTAGGTCTCTTTGTTCACCTTTTGCTTGGAGCACAAGAGTGAAAGAGCTGCTTTGGTGGATATACCAGGGAGGTTGGGATTGTACAAACTAATGCACCAGCTGGTGTACACCGAGGAGTTCCTGTCAGCTTGCTGAATATGGTTTGGCTTTATGTAATTTAAATAGCACCAACTGACATTAGTAGTTGTATTGAGACTGGGGTATGGAAATGCCTTCTTAACACTTGTACTGCTGTGAGACTTTTTTGTAATTTGCACAGATTCAGAAGAAAGTGCTGAGCTTGGAACATTTCCTGTGGACGGTTCTAATATTTCTTTGGGGGTCTCTGGAGAATCCTTGCTTTGGAGCTGTTTCCCAGCCAACGGCTTATGTTCCTCTTCTGCTTCAAAGCTCAAGATCTCAGCATGGGGTAATACTAGCTGTACTGATCCCTGGATTTCCTGGGATTGCAGCAATTCACGAGATACAGCAGAGGGTAGTTCTGCTTTAGCTATCCTTTGGTTGTGCTTCTTTCCTTCCTCTTCTTCACTGAATGCTGTCACAATTTCCTGCTTCTCCTCCATTTCAGAAAATTCTTCTTCCTTCACCCTTTTTTGCTGCTGAGTTTCCATTGTAAGCTCCAAACTCCCAGCTGGAGATAGCATCCGCTTGCTTCCTCCAACGCTCAGCGGACTTCCTTCGAGACCCAAGACACTTTTGGATGGGGACCCCAGGGGAATGTAACCTTTTGTTTCTGATAGTGATAATGGAAACCTCAGATATGGAGATTGGAACAAGGACTTCTTTTCATTGGCAATAATCTGAGCTAAATCGAGATCAATTCCATGGATATTAGTAGTGTAGACCAAGGTACCTTTGGTCTGATAATCATCAAATGTTGGCAAGATGATAGAAGAGGAGTTGCAGTGAGACTGAGTTACTAGGATCTGAGAAAGAGTGGTGTACATTGCACTTCCATACGATGGCATGTTAGTCTCAATGCGTACTGGGACGACAAGGGATACTACAGGCTCAGAACATGCAGGCACCACCAACTGAGAGATGGAGATTGATGCAGATGGACTGCTTGGGTGAGCAAAAATTTGTAACTGATTCTCAGAGCCATGATCAGTGACTGAGGAGAAGGTTGGGCTTCCTACTGGTGGAGCAAAGTTGGATTTGAGTTGGTGCAAATGAGCACCGATGTCACTTGGGAACTGGAGAGCAAGCTGTGTCTGAAGGGGCAGAAAGAACGAAGAAGGGAGTGACGGAGAACCTGGATAGTGTACAGGGCCAAAGAATGGACTGTGCCTAAGTGCCACATCAGTTGGGTGCGACAACAGTGGAGAAGCAATGTGAAGCTGGCTTGGGTGTATCAAGGCTCCATGCAGAGGAAAAGCTGCACTCTGAAAAATGGAGTGAGGCATCTGTGGGATGGAATATTGAGCAGAGATGATGTTGGCCAGCGCCTGGGTGGAAAACAGCTCCATTGACTGCCCGAGCTGTGGGAAAAGGTGCTGAAACGGCAAGAGAGAGATCTCTGGAGTAAAGTACTGTTTTTCATGAAGTATATTTGGTGCAGAGTGATGGAACACCCGTAGAGCTTCAATGTATTTATGGGAATGCATCAGCTCAGGGCAGTCGTTTGGCTGATCTTTATCAGATGGATGAGGAAAAGAGGAGGAGGAGGAGGAAGATGAAGGTGGTTGGTGGTGAGATAAGCTTGAAGCAGGAGATTTGTCTGAAAGCTGCAATAACTCTTCAGTCTCTGTCCCTCCTTTGGGAGAGGACTCTTGTTCATATTCGGAATGCCTAGTCAGAGATGCCTGTCGAACAAGAAAACACTTCCTCCTCTCTGGTGGTGCTGTTGTTGTTTGGGGATGGGATCTGGAAGAAGCTGAGGATGATAGGCTCCCATAGTCAAATGATTTGCTGCGAGTCTCTGACATGGAAGCGGAGTGAGAAACATTTGGTGTCTGCTCAGAGGCAGACCTCCGCATCTCCCGGGAATGGTGGGGACTGGGTACTTTTAATGTATATGAGCCAATGCCAGGAGGCTGTGTGTGGGATTCAGAAGACTGGGAAGCAGCTTCCTCTCGTTCAAAAGATGTCATATGGCTGGATGTGTAAGAGAGGCTGCTTTCTTGACTTGGGCTCCTGATTGACTCAAAACTGGACTCTCCCGAAGATTGGGCCATTTCTGCAAGCCGGAGCCTCTTCTTTTTGGGTGGCAGTTTTTCGGCAGGAAGCTGGGAGAGGGACTGGCTTCTCTGTGGCCACTGGAACTCCTCTGTTTTTTCTGGCTCTTTAGGAGGAGGCTCGGGTTCCATTTCTGGCCTGTCAGGCTCTTTGGTGACAAGGATCTCGGGGACTTGGATATTGGGCTGGCGCACCAGTTTAGGTTGCAAAGAATGAGACAGCCTGCTCTGTTGGGCTTCTTGCTGAGATGCATACGGCAAATGCAACTTCTCTTCCTCTTCTAATCCACTCACCTGCTCTATGGAATCTGATTTCTCAAATGAGCTTGTGTGTTGGATAACAGAGATCTCCTTTGAGATTCTCCTTTCCCTGCTTTCTGTACTAACAAATGACCTTGCAGCCATAGGGTTAAAACTTCCACTAACATCAGAAAGATGCACTGACTGACTGGGATCCGTGGGTGGCTTCATGGATCCAGGAGTCAGACTAAAGGTCACATCCGTGGATTTCAAACTTGCAAATGGAGCGGCTGCCCTGGTGCCAGGAGAGGGCATTCCGGCCAATTCAAAAAAGGTGGGGTCCTCCTCATCTCCAAGGCTCTTTTCCTTACGCCTCTTTCTCAGCGATGTAAGCTCTAAACTACTTCCCAATTTATAATGCATCATCTGTGGCCAAGGATCAGATTCCATGAGGCCTCTCTCAGCTTCCGACAAGGTATGAGAACTGGAAGAATGTGGCTTAGGGATCTGAAGCTCTGAACAATAATACTTCTTGTGAGCTTCATAATTTTCCCTTTTCTTGTATCGAGCACCACAAATTGTACACTCATACATGAACCCTTTTGTTTTTGTGCCTTTCCTTGACTTTTTTGTAAACTCGACTTCCTTGGCTTCTTGTTCCTCCATAGGTTTGGAAACACCTTCCCTGCAGGCTGCACTAATGTCCTCCGCACTGTACTCCATCCCAAATGGCAGTTCAATGGCAGGTTGCCGTTTTAACATTCGTGGATGGGAAGACACCTGGCTGCGGTTCATGACCTCTGATTCGCGGATGTGGTCATCAAAAGAATAACTGCCTCTAAAGGCATGGGGAGAACCCATAGTACTCACCGCTGAAGGCATAGAATGGCTTCTAAGGAGAGGCACGGTCTCTGTGGCACTGTGGGATTGCTGCAGCGACAGCGGGGATTGTTCGGGTTTTGGTTTTTCAACATGGGATGTCAGCAACTTTGAGGGATCAGCTTGGCCACCAGATTTGATTTCTAACTGAAAAGGTTCTCTGTAGGCACCTGACTTGGGAGATTCGATACTGCTTCGTCTGGACAGAGAACTTCTCCTAGGTTTAACGCTATCAATCTCACTGGTATCAACAACGGCTTCATTAATTGTAATCAGCTTGGTGATATGTTCAATCACCTGTGTTCTGGGTACAGACAAAGGAACAGTGCTGAGCTTTTCTTCAGCTGTTACCCGTGGAAATTCCTGGGTGGTGGTTGCAGCTAGCATGGCGGTCCGTTGGCCAATCTTTCCACATTTGCCAAAAATAATTTCTGCATAAGATTTTGCATTGGTATTTGGTGGACTGACTTGTTGCTCCGTACTCTCTGACCTTGAGAAATAGCCCGATTCCGTGCTTCCTTTGCTGCCAGGGGTAAGGAAAGACTGTTCCTCGATCACTTTCTTCCTTTCACTTAATCGCAGAGCAAGTTTCTGTTTGATGGTGTGTGTTTCATCTGATTTGTGGCTCTGGGATTTCTCCAAAGCCGGCTCTACAAAATGACTGCTCTCCTCGAGAGACTGAGACAGGCTAGAATGAGAGAAGGAGCAGCTCTCTTGACTGGAACCCTGGCTTCCTGAGCCATACAACAAAGTTTGCTTTTGTCTGGGAGGCAGTTCTACCGAAGGGCCGCGCATGATCCTGGTCTCTTCCTCAGAATCTGTGCTTTCCCCCTCGGTAGGTTCTTCAAATTCATCTCCAGCCATTTTTTCCATTTCCAGACTGGAAGGATTCAGTTCTGTTCCAGGCCCTGTGGAAAGCCCGGCTTTGATTTGGTGAGCATGAGATTTCCGGTGTTTATACAAATTGCTCTTGGTTTTAAAGGAAAATCCACATGGGATGCAGGGATAAGGTCTCTCTCCTGTATGGGATCGGATATGTTTCTGGAGGACACTTGGTTTGGCACAAGGGCGGCTACAGTACTGACAGATGTATTTGCCTGGTTTCTGAGGTTTCTTTTCTTTCTTGTGGCCTTCTTCAGGTGGTTTTAAGGAAACCTGCGACGTGCGAGAGGCATAAACCTTTTGGGAAGAAGACGCATCCTCTTCGGGAATGACAGACGACCGAGGCGCTAAAATCTGGCTGTGGCTGGAATGCGGCCCAGAGGATGGGAATGAGCTAGAGGGCACTGCTCTCATGGGTTCAACGAGCTGCCACGTGAGCCCTTCTAGGGCAAGCTCCGGTTTACAGGGAGGCATGTATGCTGATGACAGAGAGTGCTGGGCAATATGTGCCAGAGGCTCAAAAGAGGAATGTTTGGGTTGTGTTTGTCCCGTTTTCTCTAGGGCTTCATCCTTTGACAAATGTTGCGGAGGCACAACGTCCTGAACAGGGGAGCCTTGAAAAGAAGTGGAGTGACTTAGGTGATATGTTGCCACAGAGGAAACACTGCCTTGGAATGCCTCTCCTTTCACAAGCCTCTTCCTCGGACTTTCCTCAGTCTTTTTTGTGCTCTTCTTTCCTTGATCAGGATCCATGACCTTAGCAAAGATGCAGGCAGTTCTATCTTGGTGAGGCCTTGATGAGCTTCATTTGCAATCAGTTAATGACTCTTCTGTCATCCTTCGGCTTTCTCTGCATTTGTTGGAGCTTACAAAGAACTGTTGTGAACTCAAGGTTTCAAAGTATCAAAAGTTACTTAGAGGGCAAACAAGACCTAAAGAACCACTGTGGACCAACGGAATTCTTATGGTCAAGACAGGACAGACTCCTTCAAACTGGGGAAACGGCCCCATTTTTGCAGTCCAGGTATTTTCTGGGTGAATTTTGCCAAGACCTTCAACCAGGCCATGACAGCGTCATTATCAGTGGCAAGTTTTCAAAGGCAAGAAAAAACTTCCAAATGTCTTCGGTTCCTTTCTCAAGCAAACCTTTGTAAACTTGAGACTCCTGTGCTCATCTTATAACCATCTTTTTCTTTGACTTGGAAAGAAAAAGCCACTTAGTGGAGCACACACTTCTGCCTTTGTCTCCGTCTTCTTCCACTTCTGTGTTTGGATGGCTTGGGAAATTGACCACTTGCCGTCTGAAATGACATTAGCCAGAAAAAGAAACAGAGTTACTGCAGTTTGCATTCATCCTATTTTAAGCTATTACATATGGTTAGGCATTTGCTCCTGAAAAAGCAAGGAAGGAGACAAGGGTGTGATCTCTTTTGGCCTACCATGATGATACCATGAAACACAAATTGATATGGCACCAGAGATCCCTGAAGCAGATCTCTGTATATTCAGATACTAGTAGATACAGGTGTGTAATCAAAGCTGGAGTGGGAAGCCATTGTGAGTACAGTTGAAATCAGCATTGGTAAAAATTATTATTATTATTATTTATTCGATTTGGTAGACCGCTCTCTCTGGAGGCCAGAGCGGTTTACAGCATAAAAACCGGTAAAACACAAATAAACAATTAAAACAACATATACCCAATTAACCCCACTCCCAACAATAAAACCCCGGCAGCGACAATATGCAAGTGACAAGACATGATGGCAAGACATAGCAGATGGCATGTTGGCAAGCTATAGTCGGAACCGAATGCCAACCTAAACAACCAAGTCTTTACAGACTTGTGGAATGGACTTACTCTTGCTTTGAAATAAAAACGTATACCCATGTATGAAAAATATGCCTTTTGAACTTACATTTGCCTTCTCAAATTAATGTCTCATTCGCTACATATTTACTTTCATTAAAATGTAGATAAAATGTTCATCCTGATTGCTGATATTCTCTCTAATACAAATAATTCCAATTTTCCCATTGATGTAGGTCTCCCTTGACTTCTTTCCATACCTTCTCATCATTATCTAACCAATGATGGATCTGGACCACACTTGGCACGCATATTCAATACAGGCAACTTTGAACACTGGTGGGGATTGGAGGGAACTGTCCTTAAATTCTGGAAGTTATAGGCCTGCAAGACTCATCTCTTTCAGTTAGCATTCGACTGCTAATTTATACAACTATTTGTATAACTATTTCTGCCAATTTTAAATGCTGTTTTGATTGTATTATGTTTTTATGTGACTGTGAGCCGCTCCGAGCCCTTGGGGAGTGGCGACATACAAGTTCAAATAATAAAGAGATAAATAGATAAATAATTTCCCACATCCAGAGTTATAGTTCACCCACAAGTTATAGTTCACCCACATCCAGAGAGCACTGCAAACCCAGCAGATGATAGATTTGGACCAAACCTGGCACACATACCAAACATGGCCAACTTTCAATACTGCTGGGTTGGGGGCAACTGACCTTGAATTTTGGGAGTTATAGTTCACCCACATCTAGAGAGCACTGTGAACCCAAACGACAATGGATCTGGACCAAACTTGGCACACATACCAAACATGACAAACTTTGAATACTGGCAGTGTGTGTGTGTGTGTGTGTAGGGGGGGGGATGACCCATTATGTTGGGAATTGTAGTTTACCCACATGCAGAGAGCACTCTGAACCCAACCGATGATGGCAACCCTCCTAATTCAAACAAATGTTGTCCCTCCGGCTCAAATGCACAAGTGAATGTATGTGTAGATTCCTATCCTTTGTCCAATGCAGAAATTCGGCCTTTGAGTCAAAGAGGCAATTACACCCCTTTTCCTTGAAGAGAGAGGTATCAAATGCCAGAGAAAAACTGTGACAAACAGAACGACAGGTGAAAAGTGGAGCAGAGGATAGAATCATAGAATTGGAAGAGACCTGGTGGGCCATCCAGTCCAACCTCATTCTGGCAAGAAGCAGGAAAATCAAATTCAAAGCACCCCTTACAGAAGGCCATCCAGCCTCTGTTCCAAAGCCTCCAAAGAAGGAGCCTCCACCACACTCCAGGGCAGCGAGAGAGTTCTACTGCTGGACACCTCTCACAGGGAAGTTCTTCCTAATGTTCAGATGGAATCTCCCTTCTTTCCTGTAGTTGGAAGTCATTATTCCATTGTGTCCTAGTCTCCAGGGCAGCAGAAAGGAAGCCTGCTCCCTCCTCCCTATGACTTCCCCGTCCTCATATCCATGGCCCTCATCTTGTCTCCTCTCATCCTTCTCTTCTGCAGGCAAAACATGCCCAGTTCTTGAAGCCACTCTGTCCTCATAGGGCTTGTTCTCCTGACCCTTAATCCTTTGAGTCGCCTCTGGACACATTCCAGCTTAGAGTCAACACTTCCCTTCAACTGCAGTACCCAGAATTGGATGCAGCGTGATTCCAGGTGTGGTCTGACCAAGGCAGAATACAATAGAGCATGGGGAGCATGACTTCTCTGGATCTAGGCACCAGACGCCTATAGATGCAAGCCAAAATCCCATTGGCTTCTTTAGCTGACACATGACATTATTTAGCTTACACATGACACATGAAGAGAGCATGAACAGTCTGGGAAGAGCAGGCGATGCCAACCCGATCCTGATGGACACAATAGTAAAGAAGACCAGATTTTCCCAAAACTTTTTACTGCCTAGTAAAAAGTACATTTTTATCACAGCAAAGCTTGAAAGAAGCATTTTCACTGTGAAAACGATCATTCATCATGTATCCAGATAGCCCTTGATTCAAAGCCGATCCCATTATCTTTTTTCATTTTGCTAGTGAAGATGAGACCTCCGTCTTAACCTGGATATTAGAGCCTACTCTGCCAATAAGTAACTAGCCTTTCTCTAAGCTAAATGCCTGTCCTTTTGAGGTGAGCCAGATCTCACCCATGATTCTGTTCCTGCCAGGCAGCCCAATGAGCAATTAAACAGCTCAACCAATTAGTCCCAGTTCAGAGTTAATGGCTTAACTTCAATAGTCCATTAGTCAGAATCCTGCCTAAATAGCTCTTCAGACCAAAGAGCCCGGTGGCTGTATGACAAATACGCATGTTTATGCCACTTCTGGGCCCATGGAGCCAAAACTGAGAGAGCTCTTTCCTTCCTGCCTGCCTGCCTGCAAACACGTCATTGCAATATTTTGCATCTGCCTCTCTCTAAATACACTAAAGGAGTAACAAACCCAAAAGACTTCTAGATTCTTGGTGATGATGACTCACAGGACGGATGGCCAAGAAGCGGCTCCATAAAATATTAATGGTAATAGGCCCTTGTGCCACAGACTGGAGCACTATCCTGCAAGGCTAGTATGATCCCAAATCGCCCATTCCATTCCAAAAGTCACTAATGGCCCTCTGGGTCCATTAGTTGATATCAGTGCTCTAAGTGTTACACTGGCCACATTTTATTCACTGCAAATTACTACTGCACATTTAATTATTTTTATTGGGTCAAGATCTATCTTGTGCACTATCCATTCCTGCACAGAGCAAGCCAGTTGGCTCAAGTGTTGTGAGTCGCCCCGAGCCACTTGAGCCAACTGGCTTGTGTTGGAGCCCAGTAGAACAAGCATGAAGCTGCTGGTGAAAGTTTACATCTTTTTTTTAAAAAAAAAAAGTTTTTATTAGATTTTCCTCAATATAAAATAAAGATTATTATTACTACTACTATTATTATTATTATTTGGATTTCTTGGTCGCCCCTTCCAAGTGGCTCGGGGCGACTCACAACAGTTAAAAACGATACAATCGATAAAAACACAGTACAACATAATAAAGATCCATCATAACACACACACACCCCAAAACAAAAGACACAGAGTGTATATGCAAACTTCCTGTTCGCTCTCCCATCATTAAGCCCGGGTTAGATCCCGCGGCTCCCTCCAATTACCGCCCAGTGTCCAATTTACCGTACCTGGGCAAGGTAATTGAGAGGGCAGCAATGGACCAGCTGCAGACATTCCTGGATGATGCAACCTGGCTTGACCCCTTCCAGTCCGGCTTCCGTTCAGGCCATGGGACAGAGACCGTCCTGGTCTCCATCACAGACCTACTCCGTTGCCACTTGGATCGAGGCGGATCGGCGCTGCTCGTGTTATTGGACCTCACGGCAGCGTTTGATACTGTCGATTACCAACTTTGACACACCGCCTCGCGGTGGCGGGTGAGGGGACAGCCCTCAACTGGCTGTCCTCCTTCCTCCAAAACCGCCTGCAGCGAGTGAAGTGGGGAGGGGTGGTCTCCGAGGGCTCCCCCTTACATTGTGGAGTTCCTCAGGGGCCATTCTCTCCCGCTGTTATTTAACATCTACATGCGACCACTCGCCCAATTGGTACGGAGTTTTGGGCTGGAATGTCACCAGTACGCTGATGACACCCAGCTCATTCTGAGGATGGACCCCGGGTGGAATCTGTACCCGATAATTTCCATCTCTGCCTAGAAGCCGTAACTGGATGGCTGCGAGCCAGTAAGTTGAAGGTGAACCCGACGAAGACGGAGATCTTGTGGCTGGGCCGCCCGGAGGGGTAGAGACCCAGTTGCCGACGTTTGATGGTGTGGCACTTCGCCCACAGCCCCTAGTTAAGAGCCTTGGGGTCCAGCTAGACACCCAACTGTCGATGGAAGCGCAGATTGCCTGCGCTTGCAAGACAGCGTTTTACCATCTGCGGCAGGCGAAACGTCTGGCTCCTTACCTCTCCCGCTGCGACCTGGCCACGGTGATCCAAGCCACGGTCATCTCGAGGCTTGATTACTGTAATGCGCTGTACATTGGCCTACCCTTGTCGGTGATCCGGAAACTTAAGCTGGTGCAGAACGCAGCAGCGCGCCTGCTGTCGGGAGCCCCAAGATCTGCGCATGTGACCCCACTCCTGCGTGCACTGCACTGGCTTCCCATCGAATTCCGGGTCTCCTTCAAGGTGTTAGTTCTAACTTTCAAGGCCTTATATGGTTTGGGGCCAGTGTACTTGAGGGAGCGTCTTACCCCATACAAACCCAGAAGATCACTGCGCTCAGAGGGGCTTAATCTACTAGATGTCCCTAGTATTAAGATCTGTAGGCTGTCGAGCACCCGGCAGAGAGCATTTACAGTGGCCGCTCCGACCCTCTGGAATTCTCTGCCGGAGGAGATACGAGCACTACGGGGTTTGTTGGCCTTCCGCAAGTCTGTGAAGACTTGGCTATACAGGCAGGCATTTGGTCCCAACTGATGCCTCCTTAGTTGCCAGCTGCCAACATACCGTCCTGCCATGTATTGCCTCTGCGTATTATTGCTTGCCGGGATCATTTGTGGGGAGGGGGGCTTTTGGGTATACGTCTTTTATCTGTTTACTGATGTTTTATTGATTTTATGCTGTAAACCGCTCTGGGCTCCAGAGAGAGCGGTCTACCAAATCGAATTTATAAATAAATAAATAAACTAATAATTCTTAAATAGTATACATATATCCTGCGAGCTCTTATTTATGTATATAAAATAAACATCAAAGATTGACACATACATCAAAGATTGATACATATATCCTGCGAGCTCTTATTTATGTATATAAAATAAACATCAAAGATTGACACAAACATCAAAGATTGATGCATCATAACACCCCCCACAACAAAAGACAGAGTGTATATGCAAACTTCCTGTTCGCTCTCCCATCCTTAACTAATAATTCTTAAATAGTATACATATATCCTGCGAGCTCTTATTTATGTATCCAAGTGTAGCATTACCACTTGTTTATATATATATAGTCTTTTAGATCTTTAAATTCTTTCGAATAGTCTATTATTGGTGACCAGTCCGTGCTTTCCATCTTCTGTGACATGGCTCTTGATAGACTGTCCATATTCATTATTTCCCAGTCATCTATCTTCGGGAGCGATTTTTCCTTCCACCGTTTGGCGATCACCAATCTTGCCGCTGTGATACAGTAGATCAGGGGTGCTCAGAAAGTCGATCACGATCGACTGGTCGATCTTGGGACCCAGGGAGGTCGATCCCAGCTGGATGGGACCCTTCTGAGGGGGCGGAGCCATGTCGCGCCAAGCCCCGCCCCTTCTGCCGGCTTCAGCATTTCCACAGCTTCTCCTGGGTAGAAGAGGATAATGCCCGCCCCCTTTCCCAGCTCCGCCCTGTTATCTCTTGGTAGATCTTCCTGACTTGGTTTTAGTTTAAGTAGCTCACATGCTGAAAAAGTGTGGGCACCCCTGCAGTAGATGAAAAGTTTTTCTTTGTTCTTATCTATTTTAAAATCCAACAATCCCAATAACATATAGTCTGCCTTAAAGTTAAACTCAATGTCTAATGCTTTTTTCATTTCTTTATACAAATTTTCCCAATATTTTCTAACTTTTTTACAGCCCCACCACATATGGAAAAAATAACCCACCTCCTTATTTCATCTCCAACATTTATTGCTATAGTTGTTGTTGTATTTAGCTATTTTATTTGATACTACCTATAGAATATTTTAAAACTGTTTTCCTTCAAATCATAGGCGTACATATATTTCAGATGTACTTTCCAGAATCTTTCCCAGTGCTTTAATGGAATTTCATGTCCCAGGTCTTTGGCCCATCTGACCATACAGTTTTTAATACTTTCTTCTTCTGTTTGCCATTGTAATAGTTTTTTTATAAATATAGAAAGGTTATTCTCCCTTTCTCTTCCAATATCAGTTCATCCCAGAATTGTTTGCTGTCTTTAAATCCCATTAATTTATCCTTTTTATATATCTCATATATCTGTCTATATTGGAATCAGTCTAAGGTCTTATCCATTTATTTTAACTCCTCCATAATTAATTCATTACCTGACTTTTAAAAAATGAGTTCATAGTTTAACCATTTGTTTGTACCGTATTGCCTCCTATAGTAGGCTTCCTGAGGCGACAACCATTTTGGGATGCTCTCGAATAGTCTATCTTTCTTTTTAGCGAAATTTTTAATAATGATTTCTTGATATAGTGGTCATTAAAATTCCTTTCTATTTTAACCCTGCCATACCATAGGTATCCGTGCCAGCCCGCCCTAAGGTCGAACCCTTCCAATGTTAATAATTTAGTGTCCTTTAGAATTGTCCAATCAATGACCCAATCCAGTGCACAAGCCTCATAATATGATAACAGGCCGGGAACTCCCAACCCTCCTCCCCTTTCTTTATCATCTAACATACTTTTCTAATTAATCCTGGCCTTTTTCCCTTTCCATATGAATTTCCTTAATTCCTTGTTCCAAATTTTGAAATATTTATCATTATTCAAAATTGGTAGGTTTTGGAAAAGGAGTAATAATTTAGGTAGAATATTCATTTTATTAACGAAATTCTACCTAGGAGGGACAAGTTTAAATATCTCCATCTCGTTAAATCATTTTTGATTTGCTGCCATTTGAATTCATAGTTGTTCTTAATTAAGTCAATGTTCTTGGGTGTTATGTAGATGCCTAGATATTTTACTTTGTTAGTAATTGATATTCCTGCATTTTTCTCTAGTTCTCTCTTTTCTTTCTGATTCATGTTTTTGACTATCATCTTGGTTTTCTCCTTGTTCATTTTGAATCCCGTTACCTTTCCAAATCCCTCCAGTTTCCCTATCCACAAGTCCAAAGTCTCAATTGGGTCTTCCACTATGCAAAAACACACAAACTAGGCTGTAGAAAATAGCTAAACACAAACACAGGGAACCTGGTGTATCATACAAAAGATCATATATAATAGTGAATTATTCACCAAAACACACACATCGTAACATATCTCTAACACTATGCAGACAAGGTCATCTGCGAAAGCTCTTATCTTAAGGCTTTCGTTTTTTATTGATAGACCTTTCAAGTTTTTGTCTCTTTGGATATTTTCCAACAGTGTTTCTAAAACTAATATGAAAAGAAGGGGGCAGAGGGGGCAGCCTTGCCGAGTTTCTTTTTGGATTGGGAGTTTATTTGAGCTTAGACCATTTACAATAATATTAGCAGACTGACATGAATATATGGCTTCTATGGCATTGGAGAAATGTATTTATTTATTTATTTATTTATTTATTATTCATTTTTATATACCGCTCCTTCCGGCAGGCTCGGTTTACATAGTTCACATACAATATCACAGTACAGTTTAATACATTCTATATTGTCCTATATCTATTTCTTTCATCAGTAGTTTTAGAAAGTCCCAATTTATTCTGTCGAAAGCTTTCTCCGCATCTACGAAGAGGAAAGCTACTTTTTAAAAATATTTGTTCTATAACATTCTAGTGAATCTAGTACTATTCTAACATTATCCTTTAAATGGCGTCCTGGTAGGAATCCTTTCTGGTCTTGGTTTAACCATTTATTTTAAAAAACTCTTTAGCCTCTCTGCTAGGATGGTTGCATATATTTTATAATCAACATTCATAAGTGAAATAGGTCTATAGTTCCTCACTTCGTCTTTATCTGTCCCCTCTTTACGTATCACACACATGTTTGCAGAGGACCATGTATCAGGGAGTTTTTTATTTATCATTATTTCATTCATAGTGTTTAGTAGGTGCAGAGCAATTTCTTCTTCAAAGAATTTATAGTATTTGGCCGTGAATCCATCAGGGACCAGGGCCTTGTTGCTCTTTAAGTTTTTTATGGCTGTCCTTAGTTCCTCTCTATCTATAGGGTGATTTAATGCCTCTCTTTGTTTTGGCAGCAAGCCACCTTCCCGGTTTATTGGCATTTTGAAAATGGCTTTGTTTTATGAATTTGAGATTGTTTTCTACCTTGTCTGAGTCTAACTTTTCTTTTTGTTTCAGAAGAGTATTCATTTGTAGTTTCAATTTCCTATCTTCCAGGTGTTTTTTAAAATTCTGGTCTAGCTCTTTTATCTTCCCTAGTAGCTCGTCTTCCATTTTTTCTTTTTTTCCCTTTTTATTATGCTTTGGTGTATAAAGTGTCCGCGCATGACAGCTTTACTGGCTTCCCACACAATATGCACATGGGTGTTCTAGGCTGTATTTATATCAAAGTACTCCTTTATGAGTTTTTTGTACCTTTCCTTCTGTTCATCACTCCGTAATAGGTCCTCTTTGAGAATCCATCTCTTTGTTATTGGACTCCTCTGTCCTATTTGAAATTCCAAAATGTTATGATCAGAGAATAGTTGTGGTAAGATTCTGATTTTCCCCATTTTGGTTAAGATGTTCTTTGTGGACCATAACATATCTATTCTCGACCAGGACCTGTATCTACTAGAGAAGCAGTTATAATTCTTAATTCCTGGATTTTGCTCCCTCCACCATTTTTTTAGGTCAGTTGTCTGCGCATGCCTGGCTAAGAGGAAGCAGCTCTGTTCCAGTCTCTCCGGAGAAGCGAATGGAAACAATACTCCAGAGCCTGAGATAAGTGCTTATTTTCAAAGCAGTTAAAATATAACTCTCCATAAGAAACCCCCGCAGCTGTTGAACTTTCTATTATAAATATTGGGGGAAAGAGACTTTATCAAGAAAACATAAAACTGGGAAGTCAGCCAAAATGGCGTCCAAGCGGGAGCTGCAAAATGTTCAACAAACAATTGCAGAGCTATCTGCTTCTTTGAATTCAAAGGTTGACATGATATTGAAGCAAATGTTGACAATTCAACAAGATAACAAAATAATTAAGAAGAAACTTAAACAGACTGAGAAAAAAATCATGTCAGAACCAAGAAGAAATTGCAGCTTTAAAACTTAAAACCTTTCGGATCGGCAGAGAAGAAGGAATTTAACATTGTCTGGCTTCCCAGAACAGATACCTCCAGAAAACCTAGAAGTTGAATTAATTGCATGGTTTCAAGGATTCGGCTTGGAAATATCACAATCGCATATCGAAAGAGTTCACAAAGCTTTTCACCAAGCAAGAGGAGGGGGCGTAAAAGATATCCTAATAGCCTTCACTTCAGAACGGAAAAAACAGGAAGTGTTTAACCATCTGAGAAAAAATAGAGAATTATTATATAAAGGACAAAAAAAATTCCAAAACAAGATCTGACTCCTGAATCTCTGAAGATAAAAGCTCTTCTAAAAACATATGCAGATAGATTGTCTGCTCATGGAATAAAATTTTCCTGGGTGTTGCCAATGGCCATTTTGGTCTATAAAGACAAGGGAAAATATATTGCAAGGACTCCAGAGCAAGCCCAGAAAATGCTGGAAAAATTGGGTATCCCCTCAACCCCAGAAACAGTGGACTCTTCAGATAAAGAAGAAGTAAGTGACTCAGACAAAAGTGAGGAAGGTGAAGTTCAGACAACAACTTCAAAATGAATAAGGACTACAACCTCATCATAAAAACTAACTCCCCCTTGGGGTCAAACATTGGGGGAAAGTAAGGGTGAAAATAACCTGTATTTTTTTCTCTTCCTCTACATTACATCAATTGGAGAAGTAGTTGTTTTTTTTGAAAGTTGCTTTTGAAAGTGGTTTTTGGAACATTATTGGAAAATGGTTGTAGAGTCGAACGGATGTTAAATTTCTATTTGATAATTTGCATGTATGGAGGGAAGGAGGTGGAAGTTGGGTTTGTTTATACATAGCATAAGAAACAATGAAGTAATGGGATGGCCTGGAATAATAATAGTAAAAAATAAACAGGAGATATCGCCCTCTGAGGCCTTGGCAACCTGACCCCCCTGGATAAACCACACAGCGGCTATGGTACAACGGGTTTTATTGAGAATAGGTAGGTATAGGAAAGAGGCTGGAGGCAATCTTTATAGTGCCTCCAACTAGCAGCCAAACAGGAATCAGCAGGGGTGTGAGTGCTCTGCAGCAAAAGGAGCACAAGTGGGAAAACGGGAACACAAGCCGGATGCAAAGAGTCTCTTGGAATCCCAGCTGAAGTAAGTGAGGCTGGGACGCGTTGATTTAAATGCAAAGTGTTCAAAAGGTAATAAAGTCTTTCAGGATCAACCACAGGGTCTCGACGACGAACAGGAACGAGGATGACACGGAGCGAGTCAGCCTGAAGTAGGCTGGCTGGCGCAGGTTTGATGAAAGGCTCGACTGGCCTATCCCACAGGATCTTCTCCCAAACGCGTTGTTGGTACAAGACACCGGCATAGGGGTCTACAAGGCAGTTATAGTGTTCCTTGGTTGCGTCGCACGTCAAAAGCTAAGATTGATGATCCCTTGTATGTTTTGTGAACTCAGTACTCTTGGAATGCGGTGCTCGTTAGCGAGTGCCATCTGGGCCGGGGAGTCAGGCTTTCTACTCCCGCGGCCCGCTTCCATTATCAGGGAGTCAAGATGGTACAACCTTGAGAGGCCTATGTTATGCTTGCATCCCTAGTCTTCTCACGGGAAAGGCACGGGAGGCCCAAGCAGGGTTTAAGAGCAAAGCAAGCTGGTTTGTAAACTATACTCTGGTTACCTTGGCTGGAACTTTGCTCAAGCAAAAGTGACGCCTGAGGCCCCTGAGGTGTGACACTACCCCTCCTCTTACGCAAAGCCCCCCGGCCGGCAAGTGGCCCGGGCTGAGAGAGGTAAGCCCAATGAAATTGTTCCAAAAGCTCATCTGCATGAAGGTCCGAGGCCGGGATCCAGCATCTCTCTTTGTGGCCAAATCCCTCCCAGTCGATTAAGTGTTGTAGCTGCCGGCGAAACATGTGCGAGTCCAAAATCTCAGCTACCTCGTACTCCTCCTCCCCATTGATCAGCACCGGCGGGGGGGGGGGCTGCTTTACCCCCTTCCGGCCAGACATCATGGCAAGACGCAGGAGTGCACGGTGGAACACTGGGTGGATCCGCATTCCCTTAGGGAGCTGGAGCCGGAAAGCAACCGGCGAGATCTTGGCCACTATCTTGTAGGGGCCCAGGTACTTGGCGCTGAGTTTACGACAGGGCCGCTGGGAGGGCAAGTGGCGGGTGGATAGCATCACCTGGTCCCCCCACCTTCAGTTCCGGCCCCTCCCGGCGATGGTGATCAGCCATTCTTTTGTAATCAGCTTTGGCCTGGTCTAGCTGGGTCTTCAGCACCTGTTGTACTGCAGCCAGTTCTTGGAGCCGCTCCTCAGCAGCAGGAACATTCCCGGGCTCTATCAGTGCTGGATAGAACCGAGGGTGGTTTCCCAAGTTGGCAATGAACGGGGTCTGTTGAGTGCTGTCGTGCACAGAGTTATTGTAGGCAAATTCGGCTAGGGAAAGCAGAGCGGCCCAGTTGTCCTGCTGGTAGTTTACATAGCACCGCAGGTATTGTTCCAAAGTTCCGTTGGTGTGCTCCGTTTGGCCGTCGGTCTCCGGGTGATGCGCCAACGACATTCGGGAATCTATCCCAAGCATCCTCTGGGTTTCCTTCCAAAACTGGGAGGTGAACTGGCTCCCGCGGTCTGTAATCAAACTCTTGGGCAGGCCGTAGAACTTGAACACATGATGGAGGAACAGGTCAGCGGTCTCCTTGGCAGTAGGCAGGCCAGGGCAGGCAACGAAGTGAGCCATCTTGGTAAAACAGTCCACCACCACCAGCACCGTGGTATTCCCTTGGGAAGCTGGCAAGTCGGTGATAAAATCTGTGGACAACATTTCCCAGGGGCCCTGGGGAGTAGGCAGGGGCTGCAACAATCCCTGGGGCTTGCCCACAACCTGTTTGGACCTTTGGCACACTGGACAGGTGGCTACGTATCTTTCAGTCTCCCTCCGTATCTTGGGCCACCAAAAGTCTCTGGAAACCAACTGAATGGTTTTGAACAGGCCAAAATGTCCCGTGCCCTTGCTATCATGATACATCTTAAGGATTTCTTGCCTCTCTGGGCCTGGAGGTACATAAACTTGGTTGCGGTGGCACAAAAGTTCACTTTGAAGGCTAAACGGGTACTGTACCTCCTTCGATAGCTGCTCCTTGGCCCACGGGTCTTCCTGTTGTCTGGCACGGATCAGCGCATCCAGGGGGAGGTCCTTCGGGGCCGGGGAAGGTGCACAGCGCTCCGCCGGTGGTGGGAACGGAAGGGGGGCGGTCTCCGCAGCCGTTGCAAAGTTCTCGAGCTGAAGCAGCCGGCCTTCCTCGCTTCCTTCGCTTTCACGAGTGTACTCCGGCTTCCTGTTTGGTCTGGGCCAGCGTGACGTAGTGGATCTTAAAGCGGAAGCGCTCAAAGAACAGAGTCCAGCGCTGTTGGCGCTGGTTGAGTTTCTGCGCGGTTTTGAGGTGCTCTAGGTTGCGATGATCAGTGTGGACTTGGATCTCATGTTCTGAGCCCTCCAGCCAGTGACGCCAGAACTGGAACGCTAGTTTGATTGCCAAAAGTTCTTTTTCCCATATGGTATAGTTCTTCTCAGGGGCTGTCAGCTGCTTGGAGAAATAGGCACAGGGCAGCCAATCCCCCCCCCCCCCCGGCGGTTGGAACAGGATAGCTCCGATCGCCACATTGGAGGCTTCGGCCTGAACCCAGAAGGGCTTGGCTGGGTCAGGGTGCTGCAAGATTGGCTGAGTCACGAACAGCTGCTTCAATTGTTGGAAGCCCCCCTCCGCTTCGGCAGTCCAGCGGAAGGGAGTCTTCCCTCGGAGGCACTGTGTGATTGGTTCTGAGCACGTGGCAAAGCCAGGGATGAACTTTCAGTAATAGTTGGCAAAGCCCATGAACCGCTGAATGTCTTTCCTGCTGTTAGGAGACTCCCATTGCACCACGGCCTCCACTTTCACTGGGTCCATAGAAATCCCTTGGGCTGAGATGAAGTGCCCCAAAAAGTCTATTTCCTCCACTTCGAAGGAACACTTCTCTAATTTGGCGTGCAGGCCGTGGTCCCGGAGCCTTTGCAGAACGGCCCTCACATGGTGCTCATGGGATTCCAAATCTTCGCTAAAAATAAGCAAATCATCCAGGTAGCAAAGGAGAAACCGGTCTAGATAGTCTCTAAAGATGTCATTCATGAAATGTTGGAAGGTCGAGGGGGCATTACACAGTCCGAAATTCATCACGAGGGTCTCGTACGCTCCGT
This sequence comes from Anolis apletophallus, assembly GCA_030556195.1. Lineage (NCBI taxonomy): Eukaryota > Metazoa > Chordata > Lepidosauria > Squamata > Anolidae > Anolis > Anolis apletophallus. Next base: position 53,331,655 of record JARBWK010000011.1, on the reverse strand, counting down.
ACTTGGTCTGGAACGCGGTCTTCCACTCGTCCCCCGCCCTGATCCGCACAAGATTGTAGGCGCCCCTCAGGTCTAACTTGGCACCCCGTACCTGCTCCAGCATCTCGGAGATCAAGAGGAGGGGGTACCTGTTGCGGATGGTTAAGGGCCCGGTAGTCATGGCACAGGCGTAGCTCACCGGATTTCTTCTTCACGAACAAGACTGGGGCTCCAGTAGGGGATTGACTTGGGCAAATGAATCCCTTTCACAGGTTGGTATCCAAAAACTCCCAAAGCGCCTTTTGTTCAGGTTCCAAGAGGGAATACAGTCTTCCGTGAGGGATTGGAGCATCCTTGACCAGGTCAATGGCACAGTCATAGGGTCTATGGGGCGGGAGTTTGTCAGCTTCTTTCTCACTAAACACCTCCCAAAACTCTCGGTACTTGCAAGGGAGGATGGTCACAGTTCCGGCCTCAGTGGCCGCTCCAGCCTGGCCCTTCAAGCAATGTGGCTGGGCCGCCCGGGCGGGATGGGTGCCCGGCTTCCGACCCTGGACGGTGCGGCACTACATCCAGCGCCGTCAGTGAAGAGCCTTGGCGTCCATCTGGACTCCCAGCTGACCATGGAGGCCCAGGTCTCCATGGCCAGCAAGGCTGCCTTTTTTCACCTCCGTCAGGCAAGGAGGCTGGCCCCCTATCTCTCCCGGAACGACCTAGCCACGGTGATCCAAGCCACGGTCATCTCGAGGCTAGATTACTGTAACGCGCTCTACGTTGGCCTGCCTATGTCGTCGATCCGGAAGCTCAAGCTGGTGCAGAACACCGCCGCCCGGCTCCTGTCTGGGGCTCCAGCAGGCTGCCGAATAACTCCAATCTTGCGGGATCTGCACTGGCTGCTTATTGAACACCGGGTCGCCTTCAAAGTGTTGGTTCTTACCTTTAAGGCCATTCACGGCCTGGGGCCAGCGTATCTGAGGGACCGTCTCGCCCTATATTGCCCACCGAGATCACTACGGTCTGTAGAGGCCAACCTGTTGGCAGTTCCATCTGCTAAGCTAGCTCGCAACATCCACTCGCCGGGCGTTCTCCGTGATAGCTCCTACGCTATGGAACGCCCTCCCGGCCGAGGCCAGAGCCTGAGGACCTACTCCCCTTCAGACGGGCCTGCAAAACCTATCTGTTTAGGCAGGCCTTTGGGGAGTAGGCCCTCATTCATGCCCGGTCCGATCTATCGGGTACCGCTGCTGTTTTAATTGCTGTTTTAATTGTTTTGTTTTAATTGTATTGCTTGTTTTTAATTTTGAGCTACATTTTTTGTGCTCTATGTTTTATGCTGTACCTCTGGCACTGAGCCATTAGCATGTGAGCCGCCGCGAGCCCTCGGGAGTCGGCGGCGCAGAAATCGCAATAATAAATAAATAAATAAATAAATAAATGTCTCTGGCAGTGCGCAGTAAGAAACTTCACCTCCCGGCGCGCCCAGGAGATCTGGGGGTTGTGCTGGGTGAGCCACCCCACTCCCAGAATCACAGGGAAGTGTGGCAGGGGAGAAACTAGGAAGGAAATGTCCTCTTGGTGCTCCTGGTGTTTATATTATAAAAGACAAGCCTCACTCTGAAGCCTAACAGTGATTAACACATCATCTCTCTTTACAAACGGTGGGCAAATAGTTACCTCGGTATTAAAATGGTGGCAGCAAAATAATTAATAATAAAAGAAAGAAAACTGATAGCTGGTGGCTGCCCTGCCACCGTACTACACAGTTCATGCAGTTTGGTGTGCGAATAAGCGAAGATCGACGCCAAGCTTTAGGCGGCGTTTCGATTCGTTTCAAGCTCCTTTTTCCGTATGGTGTAATTTTGTTCATACGTAGTAAGCTGTCTAGAATAAAACGCACATGGTCTTAATCTACCCATACTGTCCTCTTGTGACAGTACCGCACCCAATGCAAAGTTAGAGGCATCCGCCTCCACTATAAAAGGTTTGTTTCCATCCGGTAGGATCAAGATGTTATTTCCCCGGAAGCTATTTTTTATCACCGTAAACGCATCCCGCTCTGTTTGAGACCAAACAAAACCTTGCCCCTTTTGCAGTAAACGGGTCAAAGGCACAGTAATCTTGGCATAACGCGGTATGAACTCACGATAGTAGTTTGTGAACCCCAAAAACCTTTGGACATCCTTCTTGGACGTCAAATCCCCCCATGATTCTATTGTCTCTAACTTCTGGGGGTTCATCATTTGAGTTTTTCCGGAAATGACATGACCCAAAAACTCGACTTCAGATACATGAAACACACATTTGGATGCTTTCGCAAATAACCCATTCTGTCTTAAACGGTGCAAGACCTGTCTCACATGTTCCTGATGTTCTCGCGCATCTTTAGAAAATACGAGAATGTCGTCCAAATATGACCACGAAACGGTCTAACAGGTCTCGAAAAACATCATTCATGAACTGCTGAAAAACCGCTGGCGCATTCGTTAATCCGAATGGCATGACTAAATTTTCGAAAGCGCCATAACAAGTGTTAAACGCGGTCTTCCACTCATCGCCTTCTCTAATGCGCACCAAATTGTATGCTCCCCTTAACTCTAGCTTCGTAAATATTGCTGCCCCTTGAACCCTAGACAGCAACTCCGGAATCAAGGAGAGAGGATACCGATCCCTCACAGTGTACTTATTTAATATTCTGTAATCGCACACCAAACGCAACTCCCCCGTCTTCTTGGCTACGAAAAATACTGGCGCAGCCGTGGGGGATTGCGAGGGATGAATAAATCCCTTCTTCAGATTATCATCAATGAACGAAGCTTGTCGCTCCGGTACGGAAAGAGCATACAAACGCCCAGAGGGCAATCTAGCCCCTTCCACCAGATGGAATCATATGGTCTATGAGGTGGTAACGTATCAGCTCCCTGTTTACCGAACACCTCACTAAACCCCTGATAGCAGGATGGAACCCCTTCCATGTCCTTACTATCTACCAGTGCTAAACAGGCTTGCTTCGGTAAGGTTACAATCTTCCTTTGCCAATCTATACTTGGATTAACCTCCCTCAGCCAACTCATCCCCAAAATCACAGTGTACTTTGGTAACCGAGTCACATCCCACGTGAAACGTTTGGTAACCCCTTGCAACTCCCAAGATACCCCCACAGTCTCTTGGTTAATTACACCCGTGCCCAACAGTTCACCATCCGCGCCTTCCACCCAAACAGCTTTCTTCTTGTTAACAATAGATATCTTGGTATTCTTAACAAAGTCACTGTCCATGTATGAACCAGTCGCACCCAAATCAACAAGAGCCCAAGTCCACAGAAATTCCCCATTGTCCTTGATAATCTTGATATGTACAAAGACATGGTCACCTCTTCTAGGGAACTTCGCAGCTAGCCCCAACGTGCTGGGCTTCAAACACGTTGGGGCGGGTCGTTTCCCTGAGCCTTAATAGGCTTTTTGCCACATCTTTGGGCAAAATGTCCATCTTCTCCACAATATAGACACAAACGCAATCGTCTCCTCTTTTCCTTTTCCTCTACAGATAACTTTTGGAAAGCCCCAATATGCATGGGCTCATCTTCCCTTTTCCTGGAAAAACCAGACTCACTGGCCCTCACCAGCAGTCTTTTACCAAAATGTCCTTTCTTTTGAAAATCAAGCATTGCATCAATTCTTAAAGCATTTTCAGAGAAGTAGCTGGCTGTAGCCTGGCTAGTTCTTTCTGTAGCTCAGAACCCAGACCTGAAACAAAATTAACCATAAGTGGTCTGTCATCCCATCTTACTTGATTCTGTAAAGACTTGAATTTGTTCAAATAAACAAGAAGAGAGTCCTGTCCTTGATTTAAATGAAAAAGATGCCACTCAGCCGATTGTACCCTCAAAGGGTCCCCAAAAACAGATTCCATTGCTTTCTTGAAATGTACAAGATTATCTTTGATTGGATCTTGCCCCAACATGATGTTCACAGCCCATTCAGCTGCTGGCCCTGACAAAAGTCCCATAATAAAAGCTATCTTTGCAGAGTCCGATGGAAAATCCACAGCTGAAGTTTTGGCGAAATATAGATCAACCTGGGCAAAGAAGGCCTGCAATTTCTGTCTATTTCCATTGAAACGTTCAGGAGTGGTTAACTTGATCTTAGAAACAGTCCTTGCAGCACCTCCATTTGCAGCCTGCAAAACTGCCAGCTGGACCCTTAACTGAGCCAATTCAGCCAAAACCTCTTCCATGATCAAAAAACAAAAATGCTAATCTATACTCCTTTTGGACGGTGGTCAACCTGTTGTGGTACAGAGACGGCCGTGGCTGAGTCCAGGAGTTTAAAAGATAACAAAAGTTTATTTACACATCAAATGGGTGTTGGAATAACAAAGAATAGCCTATCTTTGGCTGTACAAAAACCCCAATAATCCCAGGAAACCCCAAAACCAAAAATGCTGAGAAGAAAAGAACTCAAAAACAAGCAGCAGACGTCCTTCTGCGGCGTTCAGTCAAAGGGATGTCCATAAGGCATAGTGCAACATCAATCCAGGGATCACAGGACAGGAGACAAACATACAGGAAAGGAGGAGTCGACAGGAGCTAAGTATACAGAAAACACATAATTCACAGCCCCCCATAAAACATAGCATCTTCCTCCCTCCATGTAATACTATACCAAACACTCTGTAGCAGGAAACTCACAGCAGTCACAGTGAAGGTCAAGAGGTACACGGCAGCAGCTAAACACAAAAAAGCAGACATGAATCCCAACCCCCCACCTTTTCCCAATATCAGCTAGAGCTGCCATAGCAGCTCTCCCAAGGAACAAAGTGGATAAAGAACCCAATAACTCACGAGTAATCTGGAAACCAGGAACCAAGACACAGGAACACAGGATACACGAACCAGAATAACAACTCCTTGACCACCGTGAGGGTCAAGCCAAATACTCCCTTCTTATATAGCACTATCAATCAGATTCATCAGAGAACCCGCCCTGCTCCAAAGCAGCAGCATTCCCATTCCCTGCAGCTGTTGTACCATGTCCAGATCTCCAACCCAGCCACAGCTCTTCTTGGCTTAAAGGGCCCCACTCAGTTTCTGAATGAGAAGATGGCCAGTCCTGATCTGTCTGGAACCCCAGAAATGTACTGTCCCCCGAGTCCGCATTGCATACATCTCTCACTTCCTGCACCAATGCTGAATCTAGGTCTGTATCACTTTCTTCTGACTGTAATTCTGCAGTCCCTGGAAACCCTTCAAATGTATCAGACTCAGAAGGTTCCCTAAGTAGATGTTGAATCTTTCTCCTCTGTTCTCTGTCTTCGTCAAGGCTTGAGGCACTAGCCACTCTCTTTACCCCAGCTGTAGGAGCCTGATCATCCAGAGCCGCGCCCCAAACTGAGCTACTGCTTGATGTTACTTCCTCAGCACCTTCCTCCATGCTACTACCTGTAGTAACTGGAGGCTCATTTACAACAGGTATGCTTTTTGGCTTCAGTCCATGTTGTAGTTCCATGTACGGGCTATCCTTTTGTAACATTGATATTTATTTATATGCATTTTATATGTGCTATATTAACAGAAATCCAGACCTGTGAAACTGATTTCCTCTCTTAGCAAGGAGTCTGGGGGTCCCGATGAAGCCATTATTGGCGAAACGGCTTGGACCTTGACTGGCGACCCTTTGAATGCTACGCCACTTGAATTTAACCTATTGTGGTTTTACAAATTGTTTTCATTGGATGCGTAGTATTTCAAGACTCTACCTTTGCTTGTTATTATTGTCTGATTTAGACGAATATTTTAGTTTCACAACTATCATCGATATATAAAGAAGCATTGATTATTACATTCAACCTTCGAGTCTTTTTGTTCCCATTTACCTTTTAGAGCATGTGTGGCAGCAGAAGCATAGCGGGTCAGTCCAAGCATGTCTAGTTTCCTTTCTAAGGATCTATGACGCAGCAATAGAGGCTGCAAAAAAAAACCCTCACACATCTCTGGCGGCCAATATTGCATCCTCTAAGAACAGTCCAGCTGAGCTGTTCCGAGTTGTCAGAGGACTATTAAATCCACTGCAGAGCGAGATCCCTGACAACTCGGCAGATCGCTGTGAAGCATTTGCCTAGTTCTTCGCAGACAAAGTTGTACTGATCCGTTCCGACTTCAACGACATGTTAACACCAGTCTCTGAGGATGTAAAACGAGCATCTGCTTGTCCGGTTTTAATTGATTCTTTTCAATTGGTTCAGCTCGAGGATGTGGACAAGATCCTAGACCCCTGCCCATCCTGGCTGATAAAAGAAGCCAGAGGGGGTTTGTCAGAGTGGGTGAAGGTGGTGGTTAATGGCTCCTTACAGGAGGGCAAGATTCCAGCCAGCCTAAAACAGGCTGTTATAAAACAGGCTGTTGTAAAAACCATCACTGGACCCCACTCAATTAGTCAACTATCGGCTGTTTTCCAATCTTCCCTACTTGGGCAAAGTCATGGAACGTGTGGTGGCCTCGCAACTCCAGGGGTTTTTGATAGACACTGATTATCTAGATCTGGCTCAGTCTGGCTTTAGGCCGGGACATGGTACTGAAACAGCCTTGGTCGCCTTAGTGGATGATCTACGCCGGGAGCTCGACACGGGGAGTGTATCCCTGTTAGTTCTGCTGGACCTCTAAGTGGCCTTCGATACCGTTGACCACGGTATCCTTCTGAGACGCCTTGCAGACATGGCACTTGGGGTCATGATATGTCCAAGTGGAAACTATAACTTGCTGTAGTTTTGTTTTGCTTCATAAAGAAAATGACAATATTAATGTCTCTTAATCCAAAAAATGTCTCTTAATCCAACAATTAACATATTTTCCATTAAACATCGGGTTTTTTTATTCAATAAAGTTTGAAAACTCAAAAGCAAAGTGTAGTCTGACAAGCACTCTAGACTTTACAAAAGCTGACTTTGGCAGATTTGGAAGAAGTGAGTGTGATCCCATGGCCAGAAAAACTAATAGAGAAAGGAGTTCATGATGGATGAGTGTTTCTTAAAGATGAGACACAGGCAGTCCCTGAGCTATGAACATCTGACTTAGGTACAACTCGTAGTTACAAATGGGCCTTTCCCCTCCCTCCCTGTCATACAATCTCAGTGATGAGCCAAAGCATTTCTATATCTCTCCCCATTCCTTTCCTTTGCTCCATGCCTGGCACCTCTTTAACTGCCATGGCTCAAGCTATGCAATCCTGGGATTTGTAGTTTTTGTGAGGCAACAACATTATTTGGCAGGGAAGGTTAAAGTCCTTGTAAAACTATACCCCCCACCCCTGAGGAATCCATAGCATTGAATCAAGGCAATTAAAGTGGCGTCAATCTGCATTCGCTCTACAGCATAGATGCAGCTAAGGAAGCTGAGGCAGGATAACCAGGAAAGGCTCATTGAGGGAGGGGTTATCTCTTTCTCTAGTTTTCCTTTCTAGCAGCGTGTGCTGGGCCTGTTCTGACTTACATACCAATTCAACTTAAGGATGAACATACAGAAACCATCTTGTATGTAACTTGGGGACCGCTTGCATTGGAGACACCATTTTAGATTTCATTCAAAGGAACAATGGGAGGTGTTTTGATGCATAGCAATGTTAGGGAACAGAAAGAAACATACACGAATGCTCTGAGCTCCAACCATGCCCAGAGAACACCACGATGTTGACTGCAGGTATTCGGTCAGCTCTCCATATTCACTGAGGTTAGGGGCACAGGAGGACCTTCATGAGAGTGAAGAGCCACAAATACTTGTTTACTTGAGAGAATACCTCTCTATAAATGTATTAGTCTTCCAGCATGACATTCCGGTCAACTTTTGCTAGAAGTTGGTCAAGGAATGACATTGAAGTATCTAGATATTCCTGGTGAGGCATTTTCTCTAAATATCCCCAGGCCCTCCAGCATGACTGGAGGAAGCCGATGATAGAGTTACACTGAAGAACATATAGATGCCTAAAGAAATATTTTTAATCAAGTCTGTGAAAAATCAAATCTGAAAAAGTGGAGGAATGGCTACACTTCCAAAATAACAAAGTTCATAAACAATGTTGACCACCAAAGTTACACATTGGCCCTCTTTGCTGCATGCAACAGCAATGTTGTCATCTGTTGTATACAATGTATATGGGAAAGAAAACAAGACCTCCCCCAAAAACACACAGAACACCCTTCAAGCCCAATAATTTTTTAAAAACCCAATTAAATAGGGTTTTTTTAAAAAAAAAAATAAGCCATTACTTAGAATAGGGTTCTTAAAAATAGACTGTGGGTCCCCATAATTCCGGCCCCCAAATCTGTCCTCAATGTTCCATGGACCGAAATGCAGACAATTCTGGAAGGAAACCTGCTTCGGTCTACAAGGAATCTGAACTGGGGCAGAGTCTATCTTCATGAGAACAAAGACCCCAAACACATAACCAATGCAATATTGGGATAGCATTCCCAGAGTTAATTATTTCTCATGTCAGAAGCAAATTGAGACTCCACTGGGAAGTAGCAGCCAGCAATGTAAGGACCAAGGCAGTGACATCTTTGGCCCATCCCCTGCTCGGATATCAGCCAGCATGCCAATGCCTTAAATCAAGAAATAGGGCAGATGTCTTTACTGTGTCTGGTTGTGATGCTCAGGTTGTGCCAGGCAGTATGATATTATTTCTAGAGCCCACTTTTTGCTTGATATTCAAGCAGTGCTTCTTGTAAGTCAGAGCATGGTCCAGAGTGACTCCCAGGTATTTGGGTGTACTGCAATGCTCCAGTGAGATTCCTTCTCAGGCCTCGAGATGCTTGTATGTTCTTAAGGTGAAAAGCACACGTCTGGGTTTTAGATAGATTAGGAATCTGCTGGTTTTTCTTACAGCAGGCAGTAAGAGCACCTAAAGCTTCAGAGAGCTTCTGTTCAACCATTTAAAACCTGGATGTGATTGCTATAACAGTGATATAGAAGAGGGCATTTCATCAGGTGTTGTTTATTACATGTGTCAGGCGCCGAGATTTGGTCCCATGGAATTGGCGCCCAAACCCGTTCCCTGACAGACATAACACCAGATAAACCATCAGCAGAGAGTGGCGTGGGAACCAATGGCTAGCAGCTCAGGCGAGAAGAAGAGCGCGGGAACGGGGAAGTGGAGAAAAACTGTTTGAATTCAGAACCGGTTGGGGAAGCATGTATAAAAGGGGGAGGAGACAACCATCGGGCATTCTCGGCTTTCTTGTATTGGTGTGCTATAGTAAAGTTCCTATGATATCCAGGATGTCTCTGTGTAGTTATTGGGAGCGGCTGTAGCTGGTACTGACATTAAGTTGGGAATACTGTCTCTTATCCCACGACAGCAGTGAGGGTGAGAAATGTCAGAGGAGAGAAAGGAGGAAATGTCGGAGGTGGAGGTGAAGACCCCGAGCTCGAGGTGGAGTATACCGTGTTGGAGCCCGAGCGCGCAGATGGCTGGATGACGTCCACAGCTTACAACCGGCCAAATGGAGTGACCCAGCGGCGGGGCAGACAACCCTACCCGGGTGGTGAGGTGAATGTGGAATTGGAGTTCCCATCCCTGGAGCAGTTGGCTTTTGTGGAGGAAAGGATGGCCGCTATGGAAACCACTCTGATAATGATGTCCCAGATGCTGGAATGGCTGCCCAGTGTCCTCTCGTCTCGAGGAGACCGAGTTTCAGGCTGGGTGGCTTTGGAGCATCCATCAGGAAGCAGTCCCAGATATTCAGGTCTACCGAGGCCTCGAGGTAAGCCCGGGACCATGGAGCTGGGGGCTCATCCTAAACACAGCGAGGCTGAAGGAGGAAAACTGGCACCGCTGGCTGACTCTACTAACAGACACACACTCCTACAACCTAAGAACAGAGAGCAATAGAGTGGTATGGCCTTTAACTTTGAGCCCACACAAACAACAGATTGTCAACATCGCCAAACGTTACTGGCCACTTGTTTCAAATGTTCAGGGCCTAGAAGAGTTTCCTCTCATAGCTCACAAAAAACCCAAAAATATTGGGGATTTCCTGTCCCACACCAATTTACTGCAACCTCAGCTAAAAAGTTATCTTACTGTGGGAACCTACCTTTGCGGGAGGTGTGCCATCTGCAAGAACATAAAACAACAAAAGACAGTCATCAGCACCACAAACAACAGACAATTCAAACTAAGGACATTTGCAAACTGTCAAACCAGTGGAGTTATCTACCTGCTACAATGCAGCTGTTCTATGCAGTACACTGGTTTCACCACTAGGAGTCTCAGGGAGCGTGTCTCCGAACACAAATCAAGAATTAAACATAAAGCCACTGATTCTACCCTCTACCAACACTGTACTACTAAGGGACACACTTTTGACCAAATTACCACCCAGGTCCTTGAAAAAGTCAAACCCCAGCCACATATTGATCCTATTAGCTTACTTAGGAGAGAAACTTACTGGATTGTCCAGCTTTCTACTGAGAAACAATTAGGGGGTCTCAATGATCCCCAAGTATAAATGCTCTCCTCAACAAATAAACTATTTCCCCTTTAAATTGGTCCTATATAACCCTTCCTGGTCCACCTCATCCTCACCCATTTCCACCTGTTGGGATGGTCCATCCTCTACGCCGACTGTGAACATTTGTATGGTAAATATGTCTTTATTATTGCACTTGATACACCGTTTTGTAAGGTTGAGACTTGATATTGATTATTGTATGTATTATTTAGAAATTGTATACTCTTGAGGACGACACGACTCTTATACACTGCCTCTGAGGAAGTCTCAGAGAGAGACGAAACGGCCTGCTGCCGACTTCGGAGAGAGCTCCAGCCGTTAGGCACTCTTCCCCTCACGGAATGTTCCCTCCGGGTTCCCCGTTTGGGGACAGTGTTCAACGCTACACGGTCTTAGCCCTGATTCCTGGCTTCTTACTATTGGGTCCGCATGGCATAACAAACTACAAGGACCAGCATCCTCAGCGTGGAGTGCCATTGGGCATTTCCGTTTCTATTGAACTATAGGGACCAGCGTCCTCAGCCCGGAGCGCCATTGGGTGTTTCCGCTTGAACTTTTCATCTTACCCACGCGTCCCCTTCAGGACTCTCCTGCATTACTGACCGAACTACGGGTAATTTCCCTTTACAATCTGGTTTCTTCCCTCGAACATTCCTCTACTAACAGCTGTTCTGACTCCATAGATGCTACTCATTGAAGGTTTTGTATATCCGAGTTGGAACCCCAGCATGTTGATTTATCTATGATTCATGATATAAATGGAATAATAATCCTCACTCTAACATTGTGTTGTTGCGAATCATAGTTGTGCGAACCGCTTATTGTGTAGAACGCCCTATATATTTATATGCGGTACTATTTGTGTAGACCTCTATGTGCTGAACTATTGCCTATAACTTGATGTGTTAAACGACTGAATTTTATTGTTATAATAAGAGAATTTTGATATTGACTTTGTCTGTTGCTATTTATTAGTGCGGTGAAGCTACGTTCAAATCAACCGGCTGGACAGGGTGGACCCTCTCTTAAAGATCCCACCGCTGCCGCCAATATGTGACCACTCCACTTCTTGACCGGCCTCAGACTGGACAATCTTTCTATGTCCACACTGCTGACCTCCAATCCAAGGAAACCTCGAAGTTACCTCAGCAACTTCACGTTTATTGGCAGGGTACTGTCTCACCCCTTCACCATTTAACTGACTGGAGTTTTAAAACTTCTCAGTGACCACTTGACCACGCTGCCACCATTTATCCGGCTGACCACTGACTTTGAGGGCCACCACCAATAAAAGAATCAGGAGAGGTGTTTTCCTTTTAAGATGCAAACAATTTATTTTGACACAAATGGGTACAATCTTGGTTGGTTTCAAACTTCCTTAGAGGCACAACTTTTTCTGTTACATAACACAATGGGGACCTATTATAGGGTTTCCACTAAACCTCTATAAACCCCTGCAACTTTAACTAGGGTCTCTATACCCTTTAACTGGACTGCTCACTAGCAGACCTTAAGACACACACCAACACTGGACCGTTCTCTTTCAGTCCTTAGGACACTCTCAACTAGAACATAACTCCTCCCCCTCTCATTTGGCAGTTGGCTTCCCGACTCCCCACAGCTGCACCAGGAAGGAAGGGACGAGGTCGCCCAGAAGAGTGAAGGGGTGCAGCGCAACCTTGGGGAAGACCGTTCCCGTTACCAGGGTGGGGTGTGGCACCCATAGCACCCCAGCCCCGGAGAGACGACCTCCGAGACTTCTACATAACAACCATAACAACCATAAGGAAATATATGACAGACTTTGGTCATACCTTCCCTAGGCAAGCAGAGTTCGGATAGTCGGATCTAAACTCTGTAGGGCGGCAGCAGACTGTTATGTGCTGTGCCAGGATCGGAGGGGACGTTGTGGGCTTTCCTAGGAGCCTTGGAGAGGAGGTTTAAGGACCCTCTGGAGAAAGTCAGAGCTAAAGAGAAACTGAAGGTCTTCAGTTTCTCTTCAGTAACACAAGGAACAAAGTCTGTATCCACTTATGTGGAGGAGTTCCAAGGACTGGTGGGGAAAATCCCTGAGTGGTTGGAGCTAACCAAATTGGAGTTGTTGTAAAGACCTTCTGGAGTGGGCATTTCACCAAGATGACCCCGAGAGTCTGGCCAAGTGGATCGAGTTAGCTAAGCAGAGGGCTACACCTTATGATATGCAAAAAGGCAATTCAGGTGAATAAATCAATCAATGAACAGTAATTATCAAAAATAGTATATTCGCTGATACAAAATTAAAGTATATAATCCACAGTGGGAGAAACAGTGTAGACATTCAAGTACAGCGTTATTACACATTGGTAAAGAACATCTCAATGAGAACCTGCATCAGGGTAAAGTACAGTATATAAAACATATGTCAATGGTCGCAAAAATCAAATACAGAAATCTGTTATTGAGGTAACATTGTTAATATTAACTCATGTCCTGGGTCACTGCTGTGGATCGAGTCACCGTTGGTGCCTGTGGGGTTTGTTAAGTCAAGCAGGAGGCCAGGAGTGAAGTCCGTGTTAAACGGGAATGCAAGATACGGGGACTGCTAGATGCTGCCTTTGGCATACAATGCGCATGCGCCGGTTCGTGCTGGGTAGAACCACAAGGCAGGCTGGTCGCTGTAGTCTGAAATAGCGCTAGCTCAAGGAGGTGATGGCAGTGCATGGGAACGGCGTCGCTACAGTGGCATGCCGTGAAGGAGCTTGGTCCTAGTAGTTTTTTTCAAGCTTGGCTAGCGTCTATTATATTAAACAAGCTGCCAGTGCAGCGGAGGGAAAAGCTGCCCCACGCCAGTCTCGCCGAGGTGAGAGAGGGGTGGGGAGGATTGCCTGACGGCAAGAGCTCACCCCCAAGCCGGCGGAGGGCCGTTTCGTCCAATGGACTTCTTCAGAGGCTGTATAGTTGGGCGTCCTCAAAGGAGTATAGTCTTGTGATTCGATACGCTCAGCAAGACTTTACTCCTTTGAGGACGCCCAACTATACAGCCTCTGAAGAAGTCCATCACTCCGGAATTGGCCAAAGGTCTCCAATGTGAATTGATCCCTTTAGAAACCCCCATGGCTTTTTCCCCAAATGGATGGCTCCACGGCATCAGGAGCCTTAGCAAAGTTTCACACTGAGAACCTAGGATATCAAATGGGGCCATGGAAAGCGGTAGTGTCCTTTGTAGTGACCACTGTGGCAAAGTATAACATAATTTTGGAAATGCAGTGGTTAAGAAATGTCAACCCACTTATAGATTGGGGACTGGGAAAACTGGAATTCCTGAAGAGTAGAAGGGGGAGGATTGCCCATGGAGGTGGAAGGATCAAGCAGAGGGAGTACAGGAAACAGCAAATGTTGGAAGGGAAGAAGGGGAAATCCCAGAGGAATACATGGACTTTGCTAATGTGTTCAGTAAGGAGAGTGCTGATGAATTCCCACCAAAGAGAAACATGGAATGCAGGGTTGAACTGGTTAAAAGGGCCAAGCTGCCAAAGCCCAAACTGTACCCTATTTCCATAAGGGAGAGGGAGGCACTGAGAGAGTTTATCGACACTAATTTGAAACAGGGTTTTATAGAGCCTTCTGATTCACCTCTAGCAGCCCCAGGAGGAAGTCAGATGGGTCTCTACGATTGTGCACAGACTATAGGGGGCTGAATGCCATCAGCACCGTGAAGAAATACCCATTGCCTTTTATCAAAGAGTTATTAGCCCACTTGTCAGAGGGGAGGGGTTTTTTTTGGTTTTTTTTTTTACAAAACTTGACTTACGGGATGCTTTCTTTAGGATGTGTTAAGGGGGAGAAGTGGAAAACCACATTTTCTTGTGCTCTTGGACAGTATCAGTACAAAATTATGCCATTTGGTATCTCCGGTGCCCTGGGAGAATTTATGCAATTAATTAATGAGGTCCTTCATCCACTATTGTACAAGGGGGTGCTGGTATATTTAGATGACATCCTCATTTTCACACGAGATATAAAACAACATATAAAATTGGTGATGGAGGTATTGACAAGGCTGAGGAAGGAAAAACTGTTCGCCAACCTATCAAAGTGCGAGTTCCATAAGCCCCAACTAGATTTTTTGGGATACCAAATCTCAGGAGAGGGGATAGCCATGGACCCTGCAAAGGTGGAGGATGTGCTCAATTGGGAGGTGCCCAGAACATGAAAAAATTAGTCATTCTTGGGATTTGCAATCTTTAACCTTGCCGCTGACAGAGCTGTTAAAAATAAAAGGGAGGGGGGAAACACCCAAAGTAAAGTCCCCGGGGGCAAAGTTGGGATGGTCACAAGAATGTAAACAGGTGTTTGAGAGGTTAAAAGAAAGCTTCACCAGCGAACTCGTACTCAGACTTGACTAGACCCTTCATTATCCATTGTGATTATTTTATTTATTTATTATTCATTTTTATATACCGCTCCTTCTGGCAGGCTCGGGCGGTTTACATAATTCACATACAATATCACAATACAGTTTAATACATTCTACTGAAACATAAAAACATAAAAGCATAAAAGCATAGAGATACCACTACCCCTAAAAACAAGCGTCTACAACAGGGGTGCTCACACTTTTTCAGCATGCGAGCTACTCTTAAAGCAACCAAGTCCAAAAGATCTACCTGCCCCCACCGCTGTGTGCTCCTGCGCGCTCCCGCCGCTGCATGCTCTTGCCACCGCGCGTGCTCCTGCTATTGTTTTCTGCCCACACAGCGCTTCTTCCGCCTGCGGGGCATTGCAGGAAGGAGAAAGCATGAGGTGGGGCATCCAGAGGGAGCACTCCGCCCTGTCTGTCTCACCGGCAACGGAGGCTGCACAGCTGCTTCTGGACAAGAGAGATGCAGGGCGCTCCCTCCAGAGGCCCTGCCTCGTGCTTCCTTCTTCCTGCAATGCCCCGCAGGTGAAAGAAGCACCGCGAGAGCGGAAGCCAGCAGCAGGAGTGCGTGTGCGCACGAATGGCAGGAGCACTCCATCCGGCTGGTGAGGCCCGAAGATCACCTGGAAGAGGGCTGAAGATCTACTAGTAGCTCCCGAGCTACCTAATGAGCACCCCTGGTCTACAATAATCACAGATTAAATTCTAACTTATGTCTGATTTCATAAGCCGTTGAGGTTAAAAGCTTGTTTGAACAAGAAAGTCTTACAAGCTCTCCGAAACGGGGCTAATTCAGTGATGGTGCAAACCTCATCCAGCATGGAGTTCCAGAGAGATGGTGCAGCCACGTAGAAGGCTCTTGATCACGTTGATGATAGCCGACAGGAGTGGATCGACGGCACTACCAGGAGGTTTTGTTCTTCTGAACGTAGTGATCTCGAGGGAACATATGGGGTGAGACGGTCCCTCAGGTACACTGGCACTAAGCCAAACAAGGCCTTGAAGGTTAATACCAGCACCTTGAAAACAATTCGGTACTCTATTGGTAGCCAGTGCAGTTGCTGCAAGATGGGTGTTATATGCTCTCGGACCGACGCTCCCGCCAGAAGTCGAGCAGCAGCATTCTGCACCAGCTTGAGTTTCCGGATTGTTGCCAAGGGAAGGCCTATGTAGAGGGCATTACAGTAATCCAGCCTCGAGATGACCATACCCAGGTCGCCTCTGGACAAGTAGGGAGCCAGCTGCCTAGCCTGCCTCAGATGGTAAAATGCGGTCTTGCATACCGTGGAGATTTGTGTCTCCATCAATAGCAATGGGTCCAAATGGACCCCCAGGCTCTTTACAGAGGACGACAGGCTTAGAGGCTCGCCGTCCAGGATAGGCAGCCGGCAACCATTCAATCCAGGGCGACCCAGGCATAGGATCTCCGTCTTCGACGGGTTAACCTTCAATCGGCTAGCCCGCAGCCATCCAGTCACAGCTTCAAGGCATTGATGGAAACAATCGGGTACGGTCTCCGGCCTGCCATCCATTCTCAGCACAAGCTGGGTGTCATCAGCGTACTGATGGCACTCCAGACCGAAATCGCGAACCAGCTGGGCCAGTGGGCGCATATAGATGTTGAACAGTAGCGGGGAAAGGATGGCCCCCTGGGGAACCCCACAAGTTGATGGGAGCCTCCCAGAAACCATCCCCCTCACCGCCACTCGTCCCTGGTCTTGCAGAAAGGAGGCCACCCATTTAAGGGCAGTCCCCCTGACTCCCGACACGGCTAAACGGTGGGTCAACAGTGCATGATCTACCGTGTCAAAGGCTGCTGTCAGATCTAACAGAACAAGCAGCGCTGACCCATCCTGGTCCAGCTGGCAGCGAAGTCGGTCTGTAATGGAGACAAGCACGGTTTCCGTACCATGCCCAATACGGAAGCCGGACTGGAAGGGATCAAGTCCAGCTGTGTCATCTAAGAACCGTTGCAGCTGATCAGCTACTGCCCTCTCAGTTACCTTGCCCAGAAACGGCAAGTTCGAAACTGGGCGGTAACTGGAGGGAGCCGAGGGATCTAAATTTGGCTTTTTCAGTAGCGGTCTTACCATGGCCTCTTTCAAGCCCCCTGAGAATACTCCTTGCTCAAGGGAGCTATTGATTATTCTACCCAGGGGGTCTCGCAACCCCTCCCGGCACAATCTAACTAGCCAGGAGGGGCACGGATCGAGGGAGCAAGTTGTTGGTCTAGCTGCAACTAGTATCTCATTGACAGCTGCTGTGTCTAGCAGTTGGAAACGATCGAAGGTGCACCCGCCGAGCGGCGGCGGAGTCTCGAGTTCCCTTACTGTATCAATTGTGGTTGGAGCCTCACAATTTTGTCGGTGAAATATTTCTGAAAAGCCTCAGCTGTTGGAGCCAATTCCCTATCATTTTGGACAGTCGGGATTGTTGTCAGAGACCGAATTAATTTAAATAATTGAGCTGGGCGTGAGCTCGCCGACTCTATCAAGGAAGAATAATAGACCTTTTTGGCTTCCTTGAAAGCCCGCTATAAGCTAATCTCGAGGTTCCGTCATGGAGTTTCCGCCACATGTCCTCTAGCCGTCTCTTTTCCCTTTTCATCGTCCGTAGGTCCTCCGTGAACCACGGCGAACGATTTACTCGGGGTCTGAGAGGGCGCCTGGGGGCGATTTCATCTAGAGCATTGGAGAGCCTGATGTTCCAATTCTCCACTTGCTCCTCGGGTGAATCGCTGGTAGGTTCCAAGTCCTTCAGAGCATTCAGGAACCTTGTGGGTTCCATAAGTCTCCTTGGGCGAGCTAAAATTTGCTCGGCACCCTTACAGGGTGGAATGGTGTGTTCTAACCAGACTTCCAGGACACAGTTGTCCGACCATGGTACCTCTTTTACAGAGGTTAGGGCCACTTGGATTCCGGCCGCGAAGATCAAATCCAGGGCGTGTCCTGCTGTATGGGTGGGCCCAGTTCTACAAAGTGAGAGGCCTAGTGTCTCCATGGAAGACACCAGGTCCTTGGCTGCTGTTAAAGGAGAGGTGGTCTCGGCGTGGACATTGAAGTCTTGGGAACCGCAATGCCCACTCCGAAACCATCTCAAGCAGCCTCGGTAGGCTTTCTGCCGGTGCGTTGGGTGCACGGTACACAAGCAGAAAGGCTACACTCTCATGTGAATCCCACACCTGGCCAACACACTCTAAGCCTGGGATGTTCGCAGTCGGGACCATCCTGAAATTAAAATTGTCTCGGTAGAGCATCATCACTCCTCCCCCTGTCTCCTTGTCCTAGTCTGGTAACTGGCAAGATAACCAGGAGATGACATTTCATGCACAAGGACCTTGTCGCCTTCTTGTAACCACATTTCTGTGATACATGCCTCTATCTACTAGTAGGTCCCGGATAGTCATAGTCTTATTACGCACTGATCTAGCATTTACCAGTGCCAGAGTAGGAGAGGAGATATTTGGTAACCTACCACCCATGTCCCTGGGGATAGTACGCAGGTCAGAAGGTGGACGAGTCTTTCCCCGACTACGTCTCCTTCTATCATTTGGCTTACGGAGCAATGCTGCTCCAAAGGGATGAAGGGGGAGTGCTAAAACCCTGTGCATATATCTCCAGGAAATTCACAGAGACCAAGAGGAGATTGCCAATATGGGGGGAAAGAGGCATTTATAGTAAAGGGGGCTTGAGAAACGTGGAGGCATTACTTGGAAGGGGCACCACAAGCATTCGAGGTGTGGAGTGACCATAAAAACCTACAATACCTGAGGTCCCCACAAAAGCTGTCAGCAAAACAAACCCGATGGGCCCAATTTTTCAGTTGCTTTAATTTTAGGCTACACCTTTTCAAGTGGAAATAACACTCTAGCTGACGCATTGCCCAGACTGCCCCAGCATTTGGGACAAGAACTGTCCACGGTGGGGAGTGTGTTTTCTGAAGAACACTGGGGCATGGCTGTGCAGACCCGTAACCAAGCAAAAAGGGAAGAAAAGTACACCCTCATCTCGTCTGAGGGAGGGGCATGGGAATGCGAGATGAAACAAGCATATAGAGATGATGTGTGGTTACAGACAAACTGAGACAAATGTGAATTCCAGGGGGAAGTGTATTTTGTACATAAAAGGGTGTATATACCAATGTTATTAAGAAAAGAAATGTTACAAAGATGCCACAATAATAAGAGTGCGTAACACTTGGGTTTCACCAAAACCGTAAAGCTACTGGCAAAACAGTACTGGTGGCCGAGGATGCGCAAAAACACTAAGACTTATGTACAAAAGTGCAGCTTATGTGCTGAAAATAAGGTGCCGAAAGCCAAGCCACAAGGACTGCTTCAGAGTGTGGTTGAGCCCCAGAGCCCTTGGACTTTGTAGTAGAACTACCACCTAGCAGGGGCCACACTGGTTTGGACTGTAATGGACCTTTTTTCAAAACAGGCTCACTTTACACCATTGCACAAACTCCCTACAGCAGAGAAATTGTCTGAACTATACATCATACACATATATAGGCTACATGGGTGTCCGTATAAAATAATAAGCAACAGGGGGGTTCAATTTACCACTAAGTTCTGGACAGAGTTTGTGAAGCAACTGGGGGCAGAACAGGGGCTCAATTTTGCTTACCATCTAATGACCAACAAGGCGATAAGAAGAACCCAACAAACTCTGGAACACTTTCTCCAGAAACTATGAAAAAACCAACTGGGTAGACCGGGATAGGATAGGGATTCTACTAGTGTACCGACCACCCCGCTAAACTACAGTCTCCCTACCTGAGCTAGCCAGAGTGGAGTCTCAACGGCTCATTGTGCTGGGGGACTTCAACATCCATGCCGAGACCACTCTATCAGGAGCGGCTCAGGACTTCATGGCCGCCATGGCAACCATGGGCCTGTCCCAGCTAATATCGGGTCCCACCCATAGTGCAGGACACACGTTAGATCTGGTTTTCTGCCAGGGATGGGATGAAGGTGGCGGAGTGGAGGAATTGACCACTATTCCTTTGCCATGGACCGACCACCACCTGACCAGGTTTAGACTTAATGTGCCTTTCCACCTCCGCAGGGGTCGTGGACTCATTAGAATGGTCCGCCCAAGAGACTTATGGATCCGAATGGATTCCTGACGGCTCTTGGGGACTTTCCCGCCTTCTCGGTAAGTGACCCTGTTGAGGCTCTTGTTTCACTCTGGGACAGGGAGATGACAAGGGCTATTGACATGATCACTCCAGAACGCCCCCTCTTGAGTAACCGAGCTAAACCAGCTCCTTGGGTTACTGAGGAGCTGGCAGCGATGAAGTGAAAAAAGAGGAGGCTAGAGTGCGTGTGGCGTCGGAAGCGGAGCAGATCAGCCCATGCGCGCCTGGTCTCCTATCTGAGGACCTATGACGCAGCAACAAAAGCCGCACAAAATACATCCATTGCGGCCAAGGTGGCCGCTGAGAAGAACCGTCCAGTGGAACTGTTCCGAGTTGTTAGGGGACTTTTAAACCCGCCACAGTGCGAGATCCCAGACAGCTCGGCGGTATGCTGTGAAGAATTTGCTCGAGCCTTCGTGGATAAAGTGGCGCTGATCCGTTCCGATTTCGATACCACTTTAACGGCAGTCTCTGAGGATGTGACACGAGCATCTGCTTGTCCGGTTTTAATGGATTCGTTTCAATTGGTTCAGCTTGAGGATGTGGACAAGATACTTGTAGAGGCGAGGCCTACCACATGCATCCTAGACCCCTGCCCATCCTGGGTGATTAAAAAGCCAGAGGGGGTTTGGCAGAGTGGGGTAAGGTGGTGTTTAATGCCTCCTTACAGGAGTGCAAAATTCCAGCCAGCTTAAAGCAAGCTGTTATAAAACCGCTGTTGAAAAAAACATCACTGGACCCCACTCAATTAGTGAACTATCTGCCAGTTTCCAATCTCCCCTATTTGGGCAAAGTCATGGAACGTGTGGTGGCTTCGCAACTTCAGGGGTTCTTGGTAGACACTGATTATCTTGATCCGGCACAGTCTGGCTTTAGGCCGGGACATGGTACTGAAACAGCCTTGGTCGCATTGGTAGATGATCTACGCCGGGAACTCGACAGGGGGAGTGTGTCCCTGTTGGTTCTGCTGGACCTCTCAGCTGCTTTTGATACCGTTGACCACAGTATCCTTCTGGGTCGCCTTGCAGAAATGGGGCTTGGGGGTACTGCTTTGCAATGGCTCCAATCCTTCCTGGAGGGTCGTACCCAGAAGGTGTCATTGGGTGACACCTGTTCGGCTCCGCAACCGTTGTCTTGTGGAGTCCCTCAGGGTTCAGTACTGTCCCCGATGTTATTTAACATATACATGAAAGCGCTGGGAGAGATCATTCGGAGTTTCAGAGTAAGGTGTTATCTGTACGCAGATGACGTCCAGATCTGTCACTCCTTTCCACCTGTCACCAAGGAGGCTGTCCAGACTTTGAACCGGTGCTTGGCTGCTGTGTCAGACTGGATGAGGGCTAGCAAATTGAAACTTAATTCAGACAAGACAGAGGTCCTCCTGGTCAGTTGAAAGGCCGAACAGGGCATAGGGTTACAGCCTGTGTTGGATGGGGTTACACTCCCCCTGAAGACACAGGTTCGCAGCTTGGGAGTGATCCTGGATTCATCGCTGAGCCTGGAACCCCAGGTCTCGGCGGTGGCCAGGGGAGCTTTTGCACAGTTAAGACTCGTGTGCCAGCTGCGCCCGTACCTTGGGAAGTCTGATCTGGCTACGGTTGTCCACGCTCTGGTCACATCCCGAATAGATTACTGCAACGCACTCTACATGAGGCTGCCTTTGAAGACAGTTTGGAAACTGCAATTAATCCAACGGGCTGCAGCCAGATTACTAACTGGAGCTACATACAGGGAGCATACCACCCCCCTGCTGTGTCCAATTTCGAGCTCAATTCAAAGTGCTGGTTTTTACCTTTAAAGATCTATATGGTTCTGGCCCAGCTTACTTGTCTGAACGCATCAGCCGCTACGTCCCACCTCGTAATTTAAGATCATCCGGGGAGTCCCTGCTCTCGCTCCCGCCTACTTTCCAAATGTGGTTGGTAGGGTCGAGAGATAGGGCCTTCTCGGTGGTGGCTCCCCGTCTGTGGAATGCACTCCCAATTGATATACGTTCAACCCCATCCCTCCTGGCATTCAGGAAAAAACTGAAATCCTGGCTATGGGACCAGGCGTTTGCACATTAGCACGATACAGCACTTTAGATTGGATTGTAATGGCAAACTGGTGGACATGGCCCAATGCTTCTATTATGGACGGAATACTGTTTTTAACTTATGTGAATGTATATGATGTATTTTTAATGCTAATTGTATTTTAATGTATTTTAATGCTAACTGTATTTTAATGTATTTTAATTCTTATTTATTTTATTTATTTATTATTCGGGCTTCTATGCCGCCGACTCCCTAGGGCTCGCGGCGGCTTACAAGAGCCGATAGGCATAAAAACAAGCAATAAAACAATTAAAAGAGTTAAAAAGAGGACACAACGCAATAAAACAATAGAACAATAGCACCGCTCAACAATAGGCAGCCCATCGTCCTAACGCGAAATGGCCGAGAGATGGGACATGGGAGGACCTACCCACCGAAGGCCTGCTTAAACAGGTGGGTTTTACAGGCCCACCTGCACGGGAGCAGGTCCTTCATGGCTCGGGTTTCGGCCGGGAGGGCGTTCCATAGTGTGGGCGCTATAACAGAGAACGCCCTCCGGCGGGTCGATGTCAGTCTAGCAAGTTTGGCCGAGGGAATCTCCAAAAAATTGGAGTCCTCGGACCGTAGTGATCTCAGCGGGCAGTATGGGGTGAGATGGTCCCTCAGATACGCTGGCCCCAGACCGTGCAAGGCCTTGAAGGTGAGAACCAACACTTTGAAGGTGATCCGGTGCTCGATAGGCAGCCAGTGCAGATCCTGCAAGACGGGTGTTATGTGGCTACCTGTTGGCGTGCCAGACAGGAGCCGGGCGGCAGTGTTCTGCACTAGCCTGAGCTTCCGGGTCACCGACAGAGGAAGGCCAACGTAGAGCGCGTTACAGTAATCTAGCCTTGAGATGACCGTGGCTTGGATCACCGTGGCCAGGTCGTTCCGGGAGAGGTAGGGGGCCAGCCTCTTTGCCTGTCGCAGATGAAAAAAAAGCACTCTTGCTGACCATAGAGACCTGGGCCTCCATGGTCAGCTGGGAGTCCAAGTGGACCCCAGGCTCTTAACGGAAGACGATGGGCATAACGCCACACCGTCCAGGCTCGGAAGCTGGACATCCACATCACCCGGGCGACCCAGCCACAAGATCTCCGTCTTCGCCGGATTCACCCTCAACCTACTGGCTCGCAGCCATCCAGTAACGGCTTTGAGGCAATGTTGGAAATTATCGGGGACGGATCCCAGCCTGCCCTCCATCCTCAGGATGAGCTGGGTGTCATCAGCGTACTGGTGACACTCCAGCCCGTAACTCCGCACCAGCTGTGCAAGCGGCTGCATGTAGATGTTAAATAACAGAGGGGAGAGGATGGCCCCCTGCGGAACTCCACAAACTAATGGGGAGCCCTCGGAGACCACCTCGCCCCTCCTCACACGCTGAGACCGCTGGTGGAGGAAGGAGGTCAGCCATTTCAGGGCTGTCCCCCTCACTCCAGCCATGGCCAGGTGGTAGGTCAAAAGATTGTGGTCGACCGTGTCAAATGCTGCCGTGAGGTCCAATAACACGAGCAGCGCAGACCCGCCTTGGTCGAGCTGGCAGCGGAGTTGGTCTGTGATGGAGACCAGGACAGTCTCCGTCCCGTGCCCCGAACGGAAGCCGACTGGAAGGGGTCTAGCCATGTTGCATCATCTAAGAAGGACTGCAACTGCTCCATTACTGCCCTCTCAATTACCTTCCCCAGGTACGAGAGGTTCGACACTGGTCGGTAGTTGGAGGGAACCGCAGGGTCTAATGATGGTTTCTTCAGTAATGGAGCGACCACCGCCTCTTTTAAGCACTCTAGAAAAACTCCTTGCTTAGTTCTGTGCGATGCCACCGGTGAAGTCAACCGTTTGTTTTTAATATGTTGTGATGTTGTGTTTCTTCGTGTATCCCTCCCCTACTTTCCCTCCCCTCCACACTCCCCCCCAACTCCTTCTGACTTTCCTACCCTTTATCCCCTTTTGATGTGTATGTTTTTTCTTTTAATCAATAAAACCTTTATATAAAAAATAAAAAAAAGAAAAACTCCTTGCTCAAGGGAGCTGTTTACGATATTCAACAGAGGTCCACGTAACCCCTCCAGGCAAGATCTAACAAGCCAGGAGGGGCACGGGTCTAGGGAGCAGGTGGTAGGCCTGGTTGCAGCCACTATCTTATCAACAGCATCTGTGTCCAGTGGCCGAAACCGGTCGAGGGTGGGCCCGGCGGAGGGCCACAGGGTCTCGAGCTCCTTTACTGTGTCAATCGTGGCCGGAAGATCCCGGCGGAGGCTCAGAATCTTGTCCGTGAAAAAGCTCTGGAAAGCACCGGCAGTAAGGGCCTGATCATTATTTTTTTCTGACTGTTTTTGGTTTTTATTATATGTATACTGTGTTTTTGGCATCAAATTGTTGCCGTTGTTAGGCCGCTCTGAGTCCCCCCTCGGGGGTTGAGAAGAGCAGGGTAGAAATGGTGGAAATAAAATAATAATCTCCAATTCTTCTTTTGGTGGAGTGTTAAGACGTAGTATCTCTGACTTTTCCATGTTAACGAATAGTCCTGATATATTCTTAAACTCTTCCAATTTTTTATCAGATTTTTGTCATGATTAATGGTTGATTTGTAATAATCATTGCATCATCAGCAAAGAGATTCAGCTTTATTTCTTCCTTTTTCCCTCCCTCCCTCCTTTTCTATTTGATACCCTGTCCAATTGGTGCTATTCCTAATACTTTCAGCTAGTATTTCTATCGCTATTACAAATAAAGTGGGGGATAATGAACACCCTTGTTTTGTACCATTTAAAATGAGTATCTCTCCTGTCCTTCTATCGTTCACCCTTACTTTTGTCTTGCAGTTACTATACAGTTGCTGCGATGTTTTACAAAAGTTTTCTCCCATATTCAACTGTTTATTTATTTATTTATTTATTGTTTCAATTTATATACCGCCTTTTCCGATTGGCTCAGGTATTTTGTGCATGTTTACATAGCACTAAAAGCAATAAAAACATTAAAACCCTACACAATATTTCTATACGCATACAGATTGACATGGCTAAGGGTTAAATGCCTGCCGGAAAAGAGCTGTCTTACAAGCCTTCCGAAAGGCAGGCAGCTCATTTATCGCTTGAACTTCCGCCGGCAAGGCATTCCACAGGCCACGATGGAAAAGGCTCTCTGCCTGGTTGAGGACAAGCGAAAGGACCTAATGGATGGGACATGTTGCAGGTTTTGGTCCTCTGACCGAAGAGATCTCTGGGGAACATACAGTATGGAGGTAGACGGTCCCTCAAGTACACTGGCCCCAAACCATACAAGGCCTTAAAGGTCAAGACCAACACTTTGAAGGTGATCAATTGGCAACCAGTGCAGTTGCTGCAGAGTTGGTGTAATATGGCTCCTGGCCGGTACTCCTGCCAGGAGTCTAGCATTCTGCACCAGTTTGAGTTTCCGGATAATGTAGAGGGCGTTACAGTAGTCTAGCCTCGAGATGATCGTTGCCTGGATCACCGTAGCTAGGTCACTCCCGGTAAGGTAGGGCGCCAGCCGCCTATTTATTTATTTATTTATTTGAACTTGTTCGCCGCCACTCCCAGCTGGCTCGGGGCAGCTCACACACCAATTACAATAAAAACAATTAAAACAGCACATTAAAACAGCATCAAACACATTAAACAGCATCAACAATAAAACAGCATTAACAGCAGGAGGAGAATTCATGACCCGAAAGCTTGCCAGAACAATAGCGTCTTGCAGGCTTTCCGAAATGCTGGAAGGCTCTGAAGAGCACGGGTTTTGGAGGGCAATGCGTGCCAAAGAACTATGATTGAAAATGCGCTTCTCCGTGTTGCTGTCAGGTGATATGCTTTAATACTTGGTACAGCAAGGAGATTTTGTTCCTCAGAGCATAAGGATCTGGTGGGACAGTATGGGATAAGGCGGTCCCTTAGGTACACTGGCCCCAGACCATTCAAGGCCTTCAAAGTCAAAACTAACATTTTCAAGGTAATCCGGCATTCAACAGGAAGCCAGTGCAGTTCCCACAGGATCGGCGTGATATGGCAGTTCGCCTAGCCTGTGGCAGGTGGAAAATAGCAGATCTGCTGACAGTGGAGACCTGGGCCTCCATCGTCAGCAGCGGGTCTAAATGAACCCCCAGACTCTTTACTAAGGGCAACGGGTGTAATGCTTCACCGTTCAGAGTAGGCAGCCAGAGCTCACACCCCCCGGGCAACCCAGCCATAGGATCTCCGTTTTTGATGGGTTCACCCTCAACCGACTGGCTCATAGCCAAGCAGTCATGGCTTCAAGGCACAGTTGGAAATTATCGGGTACAGAGTCCGGTCGGCCGTCCATCCTCAGCACATACTGATGACACTCCAGACCAAAACTCCGCACCAGTTTAGCAAGTGGTCGCATATAGATGTTAAATAATAAAGGGGAGAGAATGGCTCCCTGAGGGACCCCACAGTTTAGAGGGAGTCTCTCGGAAACCATACCTCACCTCTCCATTCGCTGTACCCGATTCAGGAGGAAAGAGGACACCCATTTAAGAGCAGTTCCCCTAACCCCATCACGGCTAGGCAGTGGCTTAACAATGCGTGGTCTACTGTGTCAAACGCTGCCAGGAGATCC
This sequence comes from Anolis apletophallus, assembly GCA_030556195.1. Lineage (NCBI taxonomy): Eukaryota > Metazoa > Chordata > Lepidosauria > Squamata > Anolidae > Anolis > Anolis apletophallus. The sequence goes on along the minus strand of JARBWK010000011.1, from coordinate 53,304,955 downwards.
GCCTTGGTCCAACTGGCAGCGGAGCTGGTCTGTGATGGCGACCAGCATGGTCTCTGTCCCGTGCCCAATATGGAAGCCGGACTGGTAGGGATCTAATCCGGCTGTGTCATTTAAGAACTGCTGCAGCTGTGCCGCAGCTGCTCTCTCAATCACCTTTCCCAGAAACGGCAAATTCGAAATTGGGCAGTAACTGGAGGGAACCGAACTATCCAAGTCCAGTTTTTTCAGCAGCGGACTCACCATTGCCTCTTTCAGTCCCTCTGGAAAAGCTCCTTGCTCAAGGGCGCCATTAACTATCTTCAACAGAGGATCACATAACCCTTCCCAGCACAATCTAACTAGCCTGGAAGGGCACGGATCGAGGGAGCAAGTAGTTGGTCTAGCGGCAGTCATGATCTTATTGACAGCCTCCACATCCAGCAGATGGAAGCAGTCAAGAATGGGCCCATCGAATGGCCACGGAGTCTCGAATTCACTTACTGTATCAACCGTGATGGGGAGATCCCGGCAGAGTGACGAGATCTTGTCTGCAAAGAAGCTCTGAAAAACCTCAGCAGAGGGGGTCAAATCATTTCCATTTGGGACGGTAGGGACCGTTGTTAAGGACCGGATTATATTGAACAATTTCACTGGGCGTGAGCTAGCAAACTCTATCAGGGAAGCATAATATACTTTTTAGGCCTCCCTGATAGCATGCTCATAAGCCTTTTTAAATAGCTTATAAGTGATCTGACCATGGCACCTCAGTGAGAGAGGTTAGGGCCACTTGGATACCGGCGCCGAAGACCAAATCCAGGGTGTGACCAGCCTGGTGTGTGGGCCCAGTATTACAAAGTGAGAGTCCTAGCGTCATCACGCTGGTTGCCACTAGGTCCTCCGCTGCTCCAGAAATGGGGGTGGACATATGTTAACATACTCCTAAGAGAAATTTATGATTGACCTTATCAAAAGCTTTATAAACGTCCAATTTAAGAATTCCAATTTTTCTTTATTCAAATTTGCATGATTCATTGCAATTACCACATTTTTATTGGATCCCCAATTTTTCTTCCCTTCACAAATCCATATTGATCTTCTTTAATTAATTTTTGCATTATTATTTCCAATCTTTTTGCTAATTTTTTTTGTAAATGTTTTGTAATCCTAATTACATAGACCAATAGGTCTATATGACCCTGGTTTTTAAAAATCTCTTCCCTTTTTTAGTATAGTAATAATTTCTGATACTTTCCATGTTTGTGGGACTTTTTGCTTAATGTATATTTCATTAAACAACTCTGATAACTGTGGTGTCAATTCTTTTCATCTTTCAATCTCTTTTCCCAGGTTTTTTCCTTTTTCTTTTTCAAATAGTAAGCCATCCTCTTCATTGATTTTATATTCCAACTTTGGGAATAGCTTTTAACATATACTTATTCATTATCTTCATTTCCTCAAAAGCTTCTAATTGTTTTCTCTTCTCCTTTAATTCTCTTTCTATCCTTAGTTCTTTTATGTCTGTCCTGCAAGGTTTCTATTTCTATTTCTTTTTCTTTTATTATCTTATCTTGTTCATTCCTCCATCTCCTTCTGCGATTTGCCTCTAAACTTATACAGTGGCCCCTTATCACAGCCTTGCTTGCATCCCAAATAATATCTTTAGTTACTCGTCCATTATCATTGGTCTCAAAATACTGGATTATTTCTTTCCTTAACATTTCATATTATTCCTCTCTACTGTTTAAAATTGTATTATATCTCCAAGTTCTTTTTTTTCTCTATTTCTAACTTAACTTTTACTCTTAATGGTGCATCATCTGACAGATATATTGGAAGTGTTTTTGCCTCTAGAATCAATGATTGCTTTGTATTTCCCCCCAAAACATAATCTATTTTACTATTTGTATCATGTCTTCCTGAATAATATGTCAATCTATTATTCTCAGATTCCCCTTCTAATAGATCGTGCACGTTGTATTCTCTTATATTTAACTTCCTATTATTATTTTGCCTTGTTAATACCAATTCCAAATTGTAATCTCCCACACAATACAACCCCCCTTCTGCAAACTTATCCACCTTTCTAAATACTTGTTTTATATATCTTTTTTATTTTTGTTTGAGGCCTATATACAGACCAAAGTAATTATATTTTTTTCCTATTTTTCCTTTTATCATTACCCACCTTCTCTCTAAATCCCTTTTTACTTTTTCCACCTGGAAATCTATTGTACTTCTTATTAAGATCGCCACACCACGTGCTCTATTTGAACCTCTAGATTCATATACCTGACTCCAAATCCTATTATTAAATAATTGAGTGCTGTCTATAACCCCATTATAGTCCCCCATAATCAGCAGGTCATCAAAATCTGTCTTATCTATATTACGTTTCAGTTCTCTTAGAAACTTTATTTTGGGCCCATTTGGCGCATATATGTTGCACACTAAGATCTTTTTTGAATCCCACTCTAGAATTACCCCCACGACTCTCCCCTCCATATCCTTAAAGGCTAGACTGCTTTTCAGCGAATCTCTTACATATGTAACTACCCCCCTTTTCTTCTTGTCATCACAGGAGTAATACATTTTCCCCAGTTTCTTTTGGTTAAGGTATGCCACATCCCTCCCACGAATATGGGTTTCCTGAAGAGAAATTAAATCTATTTTTCTAGTACTCAGGAAGTTGAAGATTCTTTTTCGTTTTTTCTGAATGTTAATCCCATTTACATTATTACAGAAGCATCTAATTCCCATTATAGAACTTTCTCAGTTCTTTCTGTGCCTGGAGTCTTGTCTGCCTCTTCCAGTCTCCTTCATCCATGCGAGGATTAGTCTCCTGGGTAACCTCCAGTCTCTGGTTCTCTGCTCCGCCAACAGGTTCCTCTCCTTCCTCCACTTCACCCTCTTCTTCTGGTTCTTTTTTATCCCTTCCTGGATCCGTAAATTGCTCTTCCTCTATGATTCTTCTGTAAATGGACTTGGCTTTTTCCTCTGAAGTGATCCAAATTCTGTTTCCTTTTAGGGTCATCATTAGGCCCTCCTTTTTTCCCCAACAGTATTTGATATCTCGTTTTTTTAATTCATCCGTCAGGAAGAAGTACTTTTTTCTTTTCTCCAGAGTTATTGCTGGTATTTCTTTGAATACCGCGATCTTTCTTTTATTGTAGATTAGTGGGTTTCTGGAGGAGTGTCTAAGGACCTCATCCCGGAGCACCTTCTGGTTGAAATGTACTAGGACATCTCGTACTACCTTGTGTTTCCTTGAGTAGTTAGTTGTAAGGCGATATGTCCTGTCTAGCTCTTTGTACACCTCAATCTGGGGAATTTTTAGTGCCTCAGCCAATATTTCCGCCATTACATCTCTGATGTCTTCCTGTTCCTCCTCCTCCACGTTGCGGAATCTTAATTCATATTCCTTTTCCTTATATTCAAGTTGCTCTTGTTGGTCTTCTAGTTTTGTTGGTCTTCTAGCACTTTACTTTAAGGTGCTCCTCCAGGGATCCTTGTCTAGATTCCAGTTTAAGTCCCTTCTGTTTTATTTCCATTATCTCCTCCTGCATATTGGAGAGGTGTTTATTGATTGTTGAGATTTCTTCTTTAAGGTCTTTCTTGAGGTTTGATAGTTCTTCTTTTAGTAGGTGTTCCTAATTCTTTAATAGCTTTTCATGTTCTTCTTGCTTATTAGCCATTTCCACTTGCCTTTTGGATATCTTCAGAATTTCTGCCAGGAGGTCTTCCAGGGTTAGCTCTGCCTGCCCTGAGTCCTTTCTACCTGGTGTCTTGGACGATTTATTCTGGTCTTTCATGCTTTCTGCTTTCCCCTTTGCAGCCATTCTGTCTTGAATTGGCTCTAAATCTGTTTTGTTTTGTCTTTTCCTTTTTGTCCTCAAGTACTTATTGACTCTACAGGTCTTAAGGATCTCATAGCGTCCGGATGGGTTTCACTCCTCTTTTTGAACTTCCCTGGGGCCCCGCCGCTGCTGCGTTTTCCTGCTACTTCTTCCTGATGGAAAGGGATAAATTCTCTTTCGCTCACCTCGCTCTCTCCCCGCCCGGCCACAGTCCGTGTAAGGCAACCCAGTTTCAGAGTCCCAATTCCCTTTCCTCTATCTCTTCTTTGCGCCGTCCGGCGGGGCTGGATCGCTTCTTTCCTCCCACTTCGCGCTTACTTCCGCCTTTGGCGTTGACGTCACTCCGTCGCTCCGTCGGCGTCCTGCGTCACATGTCGTGCATCGCATAGCCCATGTCCTCCGCCGCGCGCCGTTCCGCCCCCGCTGCGCTTTCCTAACACCTCCACACCGAAACCGGGCAAGCGGAATCCTCCAGCCGGGTCCAATCACTCTGAGGCACCAGCTGAGTCCAATAAGGTCTGTAATGTTTTGAATTGCGGCTTTTTCCCACTGGGCAGGCGCCCTTTAAGGAATCGGATTCTTGGAGAACGGCCCTTACACATAGAGTTTACCAATAAATCAGGGTTTAGAATAGTAAACTTCCACCGCTTATCTCCAAGACTTTGATCACCAAACCGAAATAGGCTTCTTTTGTCCTTTTTTAGAAAAAAGAAAAAAGTATATGGAAATTTGTGTTCCTTCTGGGTGTCAGGGGCACCCACAGGCTGTGCTCACCGGATTTTTGTTCTCCGGGGCATTCACCCAGAGTCTTTTCGAAGCATTTACAGCTTTCTGAACGGTTTTCCTCAGTTCCCCACTCCACTAGGATTTACGTTTGTGAGGGAGAAAGAGGTCCTTTAGTGTCCATGTTGTATTCTGTACTCACTGTTTCCCCATTAAAAACGCGCCGGCGGTTGTACTCAAGCTGCTGCTTGTTTGGTGCAGGGAGAATCCATTACCCTTCTCAGTCCCAATCTCGGGGGGAGAACCGGCTCTTGTCCGAGCAGGCTCCCACCTTGTTGTGGATCCTAGAGTAGTTAGCCAGACGTTCTAGGACTGAATGAACTGGGGTGAATGTACGTCTTCACCGACTCTCCTCCTGCATTCGCCCTTGGGCTCTCCGGAGCTTACCAAAGGTGCGGCCGACCGCTCGATAGATCTAGCATAAAGGCGAAAGATAAAAGAGCTGGCCAATTGCCCAAAGAGGGGAAAAGATTCTAGAAGATCTAGGCCTGAAGGATGGTTGGAGAGACCAGAACCCTGCCTCAAAGGATTATACATGCTACTCTAGTAGACACTGCTCATGGTCAAGGTTAGATATGGTTTGGGCCTCAAATAACTTACTGACCAAGATAAATAAGATAAAATTTTCACCGCAACAGTTCTCTGACCACAACCCACTTGAATTTCAAATAGGGCAGAAGAAAATAACACCAAAGAAGTGGACACTTAAGGATGATCTACTGAGGACAAACGACCAAAGAGAAAGATGTAAGTTAGCCATTAATGACTATTTTGCTCTGAATGCCCACCGAGATACCCACACCCATATGGTATGGGATGCCAGTAAAGCCGTGCTATGGGGATATTTTATCCAACAAAATAGCATACAGAAAAAATAAAAAGCAAGGCAGAATCAGACCTTCTGGGTCAAATTAAAAAGCTTGAATCAATACTAAAAAGGAACCCCACAGACAAAGAATGTAGGCGCCAGCTGAAGGTGCTAGTGAAACAAAAAGAAAAAATTGAGGTAGATAGAATTGAAAATAATTTAAAATTCCTTAAGCAGAAACATTTCCAAAACGCCAACAAACCGGGAAAATGGCTGGCAGCTAAGATCAGGAAAAAGAAGCAGGTGAACCACGTCACTCAGATAATTGAAAAAGGGAAAACCTACAACTCAGATATACAAATAAAGGATAGATTTCAGAAATATTACAAAATGCTATACTCCAAGGATGAAATTAATTCAGAACAGGCCCAAGGCTATATATGTGAGCTATATCTCGATAAGATCTCAGAAGAACAAAGAGGAATGCTTAATCACGATATATCTAGAGAGGAGCTGAAAATAGCAATTAAAAATCTAAAATCTAACAAGGCTCCAGGCCCGGATGGGTTTACGGCTCTTTACTATAAACTCTTCTAAGACCAGATTGCGCCCTACCTTTTAGAAACAATGAACGAGAGTATAAAAATTAAAAAACTCCCAGACTCTTGGTCTGAAGCAAGCATAATAATGATCCATAAAGACGGGTTGAGCAGATCAGAGGTGAGGAACTATAGACCTATCTCCCTCCTAAACCAGGACTACAAATATATGCTATGATCCTCGCTGAGAGACTGAAGACTTTCTTGGGAGGGTGGATAAAGCAAGATCAGAAGGGCTTCCTTCCAGGAAGACACATTAAAGAGAATGTGAGAATTGTAATAGACTCACTGGAGTACTACAGAGTAAACATCCAGAAGAAAGCTGCCCTGCTCTTTATTGACACAGAAAAGGCCTTTGACAGGGTCAACTGGAGATTCCTGCTACTTCTGATAAAAGAACTAGATATGGGCCATCTATTCACTAATGCAGTTGAGGCGATATACACACAACAATCTGCCAACATAATAATAAATGGGACACCAAGTAAATTTCAAATTCAGAGGGGAACTAGGCAGGGCTGCCCCTTATCGCCCCTCCTTTTTATATTGGCTTTAGAACCACTATTAGAGAACATAAGAAGGGACAAACAACTGAAAGGGCTGACAATATTCAAAGAATGTCTGAAAATAAGAGCCTATGCAGACGATTTTGTGGAGGATCCCAGAAAGTCAATCAGCCTATGGATTAAGAAATTGGAAGATTACGGCAAGGTGTCGGGATTTAAACTAAATAAAGACAAAACCAAAATGATAGTGAAAAATTTAGATAAAAAGGAGATTGAGGAAATGGAAAAAAGGTGGGAATTCTTACGACAAAGAAAATAAAATATTTAGGAATAACTATTACACCGAAAAATTTGGACTTAATCAAAAATAACTATGAGAGCATATGGCAGGAAATCCAACGAGATTTGGCTAAATGGAAATTTCTGAATCTTTCATTATTAGGTAGAATCTCCTTAATAAAAATGAATGTCCTCCCCAAGCTCCTTTTTCTCTTTCAAAATATACCTGTGCTGCTTAATGTCAACATATTTGAAAAATGGAACAAAGAAATTAGAAAATTCCTATGGCTAGGTAAACGACCTAGGATTAGTTGGAAAAACCTAACGGATGAAAAAGATAGGGACTTCCGGTTGGTAGCCAGACGGGGGAAGACGTGTCCTCCAGGGCTCCGGAGACAATCCAGGGCATTCCGCCAAGGAGCGTTGCTATCCTTCCCTGACACAAGCGGACCGAGGCTTGACAGGGTGCAGAAGCCACTCGTCCGGCCGATGGTGTCGACGGGGTAGCCCCCTCACGGAGCTACACCAGGTACGCCCGGCAACGGCGAGTGGCGGGCAGGTGGAGGCTCCAAGGAACCGAAGCCGACAGGCTTCTGAACATCCCCCGGCTACCAGTTCACTGATCAGGGACAATCAGGAACGTACAGCTCTGTTATTGGATTCAAAGCGAGGTGTAACCAAGGAACACCAGTTCAAAGAGACGCTTGGCGGGACGCTTGGCGGGGAGCTGGACAAGTGGCGGTGACAGAAACCCACTCTCCCTCTTACGGAGGTAAAGAAGGAATTTCGTGAGCAAAAGGGAGAGAGGGGAGAAAAGGTCAAGGGTCGGAAGAGGTGGATTGAACGTACCTTAAAAGAAAGAAAGCAGCCTGACCTTGGAAACGCTCCCGTGGCGCCATATTGGTAAACAATCTTCCTACCCCAGAGAGGATCTGACGTCAGAGAAGCCAGGGACGCAAGGGCTCAGTGTAATGACTCTTCAATCTCGGTCAGGAAACAAGCGTAGATAGTAGCACGGTCCAACACGATTTTATTGCAGGTACAAAACTTGTGAAGCTAAAGCAAAGTCCCGCCACCCAAACACACCTTATATACCCAAACCCCCTCCCTTGCCCATGCAATGTCCAAGGAGGGTTGCACCATATCCGGGTGAGTCAGCAGTTCCCATAGTCCAGGGGATATGACCTCATAAGGCTCTGAGTCCGCATAATTAGAACAGTGTCCAATGTCCATGTCCAGAGGAGGTTACCTCACTTCCTCCATGACTCAGCAGGCACCTGGAAGTTGCATCACTTCCAGTCTGACACAGCACAGTCTCTCAGGAACTAGAGCAAAGGTCAGCACAGCTCTCATAGAACTGGGACAAAGGTCAATGCCACCTCAGGGCAGGCTGGAGATCTGAACTTCCTCAAAGCTCAGATTTCCCAGCTCTGACATAATGTCCTTCTCCACCGCGTCCTCCCCCCTGCAGAAACAAAATACCATTCAATCCTTGGGAGGTAGGGGACCCAGGTACTTCTTTAACAGACTACAATGAAATGTAGGATGAACCTTACCCAAACTCTTTGGCAAAATTAACTTATACGAAACCTCAATCCTAAATGGGCCAATGTATCTCGGACCTAATTTCTTCGAGGGTAAGCCTAACTTTAAATTCTAAGTGGATAACCACACTAGGTCTCCCTCAGCATACACCTCTCCCTCCTGTCTCCGCCGATCTCCAAACAGCTTATACGACCGTTGCGCTTTCCCCAGAGCTTCAGTCACTTCCTTCCACTCATCTTGCGCCCGCACTCTCCATTCACCCTTCTCTTCCTTTCCTAACTCCAATAACTGAGGCAGAGGGGCCACATCCTGGCCATAAACTACCTCAAAGGGCGACCTCCCGGTAGAGGAATGCACTGAACTATTATACGCCATCTCAGCATATGGCAACAAATCCGACCAGTTGTTCTGCTCCTTATTGCTGAAGACACGCAAATATCTTCCTAAAGATTTCTGCGTTCTCTCAACGCCCCCATTGCAGCAAGGATGACAAGCAGTCGTCAGTCTCCTCTCAGCCCCTAATACCTCCAGGAACCGTTCCCAAAACCGGGCAGTAAACTGCACCCCACGATCACTAAGCACTTGCTCCGGACACCCGTGCAATCTATATATATGCTGCACATACAATTCAGCCAACCTCTCAGCCGAAGGTAACCCCTTCAAAGGGACAAAATGAGCCTGCTTAGAAAACATGTCCAACACCGTCCATATGTACCGATATCCCCGACTAGAGGGCAACTCCCCCACGAAATCGGTACTAACATGCGTCCATGGCCGCACCGGAGAAGCCACTACCTGAATCAACCCCTGTGGCTTAGCGGCGGGAGCTTTGCTTCGCGCACAATCCTCACAACTCCCTATATACTCCTTAACTTCTGTCCTCATACCAGGCCACCAATAATGTTTCTTCACATTCAAGAGGGTCTTGGTAACTCCCCAATGACCGGCAGTCTTATGGTCATGATTAAGCCTAAACACTTTCTTCCTCACACCTTGAGGCACATACACCTTAGTTCCTACAAGCCATAAACCGTTCAACTGCTTACACTCCTCCTTATGACCACTCAACCAAACATCTCCTTCATACCCCCTCTGCAACTCTAAACACCATTCGTCTACAACCTCTTCCTCCTTCTTCACCTCCCTCTTCACTTGAGATCTTGTCTGCACCGCCAGACCCCATTGCTCCTTGGTAAACACCTCCTCTGACCTAGTAATTGGATCCTCCCCAGCATGAGGATACCGAGACAAAGCGTCAGCCACCACATTCTCCTTCCCTTTGATGTGTTGCAGCGAAAAATTAAACCGCGCAAAATATTGAGCCCATCTCACCAATTTGGGAGATAGCTTTTGAGGATTCCTTAGATACTGTAAATTCTGATGGTCAGTCAATACCACAAAAGGGAAAACAGCCCCCTCTAGAAACTGACGCCACGTCTGCAACGCACTCTTCACAGCAAACGCCTCTTTCTCCCACACTGGCCATTTCCTTTCCTGCTCCCCAAACTTTTTAGAAAAATAAGCACAGGGTCTCAGGTTCCCCTGTCGATCCCTCTGTAACAACGCTCCCCAGTATGCCCACGCCGAGGCATCGCACTGTACTACAAAAGGTTTCTCCATATCAGGATGCATAAGCAAAGGGCCACTAGTGAAAGCCCTCTTCAATCTCACAAAAGCCTCTTGACACTCATCTGTCCACCTTAACTTAGAGCCTGGAGACCTAGTCCTCTTAGACTCCCCCTTCCCCTTAGTCTTTAACAACTCCGTAAGAGGAAGAGTTATAGTCAGAAACGCCGGAATGAAAGTGCGATAAAAATTCGCCAACCCCAGGAAAGCCTGCAATTGCCTACGAGTTTGTGGAGCCTCCCAGCTCAACACATCCTCCACCTTAGTCGGATCCATGGCCACGCCACTCTCGCTAATCCGGTAACCCAAAAAATCAATCTGGTTCCTACCAAACTCACACTTACTCAGCTTGACATATAACTTAGCTTGCCTCAATCTTTCCAACACTTCTCGAACCAAATGCACATGCTCCTCCTCAGTACGCGTCACAATCACAATATCATCTAAATATACAAACACCCCCTTATACAAAAGGGGGTGCAGTACCTCATTTATCAACTGCATGAAAATACCGGGAGCTCCTGCCAATCCGAATGGCATTATGACCCATTCGAATAGCCCGAGGGGACAAGAGAAAGCTGTCTTCCATTGGTCACTTTTCCTCACCCTCACCATATGGAACGCGTCTATCAAATCCAACTTGGTGAAGAACCTACCTCCCCCCAGCTGGCCTAATAAATCTTTGATTAATGGCAAAGGATAGCAATTGGTAGTACTAATAGCATTCAGACCCCTGTAATCAATACACAATCGCAATTTCCCATCTTTCTTTTCCCGAAACAACACTGGCGCAGCAATAGGAGACTCGGACCTTCGGATAAACCCTTTCCTTAAATACTCGTCGATTTGCTCCCTTAAAGCTACTTTCTCCTGCACCGTCATAGCATATATCTTGGGCTTCGGCAATACTGCCCCCTCCTTAACCTCCACCCGACATTGAACATTTCGGAAAGGGGGGAGACTTTGGGCTAATATGGGATTGAACACATCTGCATAATCCCCATATTCCTCGGGCACCCCCTGTACCTTAACCCCCTCCCTTCTTTCCACATTCGGTTCACATTGCAAAATCCCAGTCCTCCAATCAATTTTGGGGTTAGCCTGCTCAAGCCATGGCAATCCTAATACTACCTCGTGGCCCTTAATTGGTGCCACCACGAAGTCGATATTGCCTTCCCAAGGGCCCACCCGGCCTTTCAAATCTTTCGTTCCCAATAAAGACGGTCCCCCTCCAATAGAAGACCCATCTAACTGAGTAAATACCACAGGCACTGGTAATTTCTTAGTTTCACCCCCTAAACTATCTACCAACTTTGGCGACATGATGTTTTCCGAGCACCCACAATCCACCAATGCCTGTTTCTCTATTACCTCCCCTCCTTTATACAATCCCAAAGAACATTGTACACTTGGGGCACTCACCCCAACACTCTTTGAGTCCATATTGTCACCTATAGCTGCTTTTGCGGCAGCCACCTTTTTCTGATCCGGCAACTGCTTCTGCCGGCACTGGGAGGCAAAATGACCCGGTTGGGAACAAATGAATCAGAGGCCCCTTCCCATCACAGGTTTCTTCATAATACTGGGACGTCCGTCACCGCAACCACGCCTGGCCTCTCCTCCCCGGAACCAGCCTTCTCCAAAGTTGCGTCCTGGGCCTCTGGACCTCACCGATTGGAATTTCCGCCGTTGCACCTGGGCTAAGATCCCTTCCACACTGCCGGCGAGCTGGATCCAACCATCCACATCACCCGGATCATCTCGATGCAAGCACCATTCTAGGATCTCCCTCCGCAGGCCATCTTTGAAAAGCTCCAGCAGCGTTGCTTGGGACCACTCCGCGACTTTCCCCGCCAAACTCATAAACTCCTCCGCATACTCTGTCACAGATCTGGACCCCTGAACCAAGCTGCGCAATGCCTCCTTGGCCTTAATCCTCTCCAAAGGATCCCGGAAATGATTTCGGATGGCTTGCAAAAAGGCCCGAACCGTTCTTAAACATGGGTCCTTGTGATCATGGCATTGCACATACCATTCAGCCGCTCGTCCCTTTAACACTCCTCCAATGGCACGTACTCTACTGCAATCGCTTGGGTATAAATGACCATAATCCTCCATATGGTCGTTTACTGCAGCAACGAAGAAAGCCACCTTGCAAGCTTCTCCCTCAAATTCTACTCGCAAAGGTTCCTTCTTCATCCGACCTCCAAACTCCTGGGACTGTACTCCCCCCCACTGGGGAGCCTCTGACTTCCGAACTCCTCTCCCCATCCCAGCTGGCTGCGGGAGATTCGGATTCACCTTCTCTCGAATGCGATTCACCTGAACCGGTCTTCCCTCTGACACCGGGACTCCTTGGCTCTCCTCCGGACGATCCCCTGTAGTCCACACTCCCGAAGGAGATCTAGGACGCTCATCCGATGGGCCACCGTCCATCCAGGAGTAAAAAGTAAAATCTCCTCCTCCAGGGGCACTCCACATCGAATCCACCGGCTCTCTCCGCGACATCGCCCGGGACATCCTCCTCAGAGTTTGTTCCATCGCCTCCATCTTGCAACGCATCACTTCCAACTCTGACGGTGCTTCAGGCTCAGTGGTTTCACTTCCACTTTCCTCCAGGTCCACCTGAGCTGGGGCAACCTTCCCCGCAGCTTCTCTGGTCCTGCCATCTACTGGATCCACCTGAGCTGGCCCACTTCTCTGCACAGCTTCTCTGGTTCCTCCGGTCATCCGGAAATCCACCTGAATGGGAGCTCTCTCCGCCATTTCTCTGGATACGCCTCCTCTGGAGCTCACCTGAGCGGACCACAACCTTCGTTCCTCCGCTTCTCTGAGCTCGTCCACCTGAGCTGTGCGAACGCCAATACGCCATCGCTTCTCTGGACTCGTCCGGGCATCCCACATGGTCAATAGTGGTCCATTCCCACTCCATGGTTCTCCGGATCTCATCAGGAGCAAGGTTCCACATATCAATATACTCCTCTCTCGCCGACCTCGCCATTTCTGGGACAGTCGAAATGGGCTTTAGCTTCTGTAATGACTCTTCAATCTCGGTCAGGAAACAAGCGTGGATAGTAGCACGGTCCAACACGATTTTATTGCAGGTACAAAACTTGTGAAGCTAAAGCAAAGTCCCGCCACCCAAACACACCTTATATACCCAAACCCCCCCCCCCTTGCCCATGCAATGTCCAAGGAGGGTTGCACCATATCCGGGTGAGTCAGCAGTTCCCATAGTCCAGGGGATATGACCTCATAAGGCTCTGAGTCCGCATAATTAGAACAGTGTCCAATGTCCATGTCCAGAGGAGGTTACCTCACTTCCTCCATGACTCAGCAGGCACCTGGAAGTTGCATCACTTCCAGTCTGACACAGCACAGTCTCTCAGGAACTAGAGCAAAGGTCAGCACAGCTCTCATAGAACTGGGACAAAGGTCAATGCCACCTCAGGGCAGGCTGGAGATCTGAACTTCCTCAAAGCTCAGATTTCCCAGCTCTGACACTCAGAGGAGAGCCGCAAGGGTGCCTGGGAGGCCGCAAATCCCGAAAAGAAAGGCGGACAGTCTCGCGAGGGCAGCAACCCCTGCGAGATTACGGAAAGAGACGAGAATCAGGAAGTAGGCCGAAAACAACAACAGTGCGCAGAAGGGGTAGGGAAGAGAGACTACCAGGGCGGCCAGAGAGGCGGGCAGGTGCGGAGAAAACAAGAGAAGGAGAGGAACTCAGCGAAAGCACAAGCGTCTTCTCCACGAAAGAGGCAAAGAGGCAAAGAGCGGGGAATAAAAGGACAGGGACAGAGACCAAGAGAAGACCGCAGGGAGCTTCAAGGTAAGAGAAACCCGCAATAATTCGGCGATAGGGATTGGAATATCAATTTGGGAGCAGGGAGAGCTATAGCGACTCACCCAAGTGCCAGGACAGATAACCTGGAAATAGCCAACCAAAAGTTACAACAAAAAGTAGAGCTCCTAGAGAATAAGGAATTGGAGTATCAATTGAGGATTAGGAATTTGGAGGAGACCAAGGACGGCAATCTGAAACAAATTATAATAGACATAATAGACATAATAGACTCACTGAAATTGATTCTGAAACCGTGAGCAATGGGGTGGATCGCGTATATAGAGTGAACACGGAATTTGCAAAAAGGAACAAGACTCCCAAAGATACGATAGTCTCTTTCGCACGAAAGAGCTTAAGATATGAGATATTGCAAAGGTGTGCCAAGAAATCGGTCCATTACAAAGACAAAAAAATCATATTTATGAAGGAAGTCTCGCAAGAAACTCTAGCCAAACGTAGGAACTACAACTTCTTGACACTAGAATTGAAGAAAAGAAGAATCAAGTACAGATGGGAAAAGACGGAAGGACTGACAGTCACCTGGAAAGAGACCAGATACTGTTTGAACACCCTAGAGAAAGCAAGGGCTTTCTTCCATGACCATTTACAGAGCGAGCCACCTGGCTCTGAATTTAGACAAAAGAGATAATTCACCAAACGATACCCCGAAGGTCATAATTTCCCCAAAGAGGACACGGCGGACAAGAATAAAGGGATGGAAGAGGCCATCGATCAAGACTACGAGGAAATAGATTCGCCAGGGGTGTCGATGACAAGACACCTGAAGAGAATTAGAAAATTCTCCCCGGAGAATTACCAAATAGCTCTGATGTCAGACACCACAGCCAAAGAGAACCTGACCTTAATGCAAGACAATGACAACTCTGAGGATCTTCTCGAATAATGTCAACGGGCTAAATTCGCCAAATAAACGGAAAAGAGAAAAGGATTATTTGCGAAAAGAGAACTATGAAATAATAGCGTTACAGGAAATCCATATTGCCAAGAGACACGAGAAATACTTAGAGCAGCCAAAATTGGGGACACCACATTATGCACTATGTGAAAAGAAAAAACGGGGAGTAGTAGTCTATGTCAAGCCAAAACTAGAATCTAATTTAGTATTCAAAGACCCAGAGGGAAGATACGTGGGAGTGATTATAGAAACACCTTTACAGAAAATACTAATCTGCAACGTATACTGCCCCAATGGACCAAAAACCAACTTCATCAAAGAAGTTAAGAAACATATAGATAACCAGGAGTACGAGGAATTAATAATCTTGGGAGACTTCAATGGGGTGGTGGACTCTAAAATGGACAAAACATGTAAGGAGGGCGGAAGCAGCAAGAGAAAAAACACTGCAAGTCAACTTCCAAAACAATTTTTGGAGGTACTAGATGACCTGAAAGTCCTGGATATATGGAGACACAAGAACCCCACAGAAAGAGACTATACCTTCTTTTCGGGAAGGCACAAAGTATGGACTAGGATAGATATGATGTGGGCCACAAGAACATTGTCCATTAAAATACGGAAAATCAAAATCCTTGCCAGTCTTTTTTCTGGTCACAACGCAATAGAGATACACATTCAAGGTAAAAAAAACACAATACAGATGGAAATTAAGGGACAGATTACTCAGAAAAGAAAAAGACATAGTGTTTCTGAAGGAGAAGATAATGGAATACTTAAAACTAAACAGTGGGGAGGAGACTAGCAAAATAACCCAATGGGATGCTCTAAAGGCAGTGATGAGGGGAAACCTCACCCAACTGAATAGCAGGATAAATAAGCAACTTAACAGATCCCGACAAGAAGCAATAGAAAACATAAACAAGGCGGAGGAGGAATTAAAAAAGAACCCCTCAAACCCCAAAGCATTACAGAATCTAAGGTTTAGCAAAAAGCAATTTCAGCTATTACAAACAGAAAAGATAGAAAAGCAATTGAAATTCATCAGAGCAAAGTTTTACCAGAATGCCAACAAAGCAGGGGGTTGGTTAGCGAGGAAATTAAAAGATAAAAAGAATAAAAGCATCATCACCAAAATAAATAGAGAGGGGAAGTTGCTCACAGAGGAAGATAAAATTGCAAAAGCTTTCTATAAATTTTACCAAGACCTGTATAAAAAGGAACATACTGCAGAGGAGGCAATTGCAGAACATATAGGCAGATTAAATATCCCGAAACTACTAGAACACCAGAGGGAAATATTAAACAGGGAAATAAGCAGGGAAGAGACAATCAAAGGCATAATGTCACTTAAGACCAACAAGGCCCCGGGGCCGGACGGATACACAGCCCTCTTTTATAAAACATTTAAAGAAGAGCTAGCTCCCATTCTGACAGAGATTTTTAATGGAGTAAGGGGAAAAAAGGAAATACCAAAGACATGGGAGAAAGCGAATATTATATTACTGCATAAGGAAAATACAGATGCGACCGACACCAAAAACTATAGACCAATCAGCCTCCTAAATACTGATTACAAAATATTTGCAATAATCATGGCGGACAGACTCAAGCTCTTTCTGAATAAGTGGATATCACCAGAACAAAATGGGTTCCTACAGGGCAGACAAATCAATTCAAACACCAGGACTATCATAGACGTGCTCGAATATTACGAGAAACACAATGAAAAAAAAATGGCTCTATTATTTATCGATGCCGAAAATGCATTCGATAAAATTAATTGGAACTTCATAAAACGACTAACGAGGGAACTAGATATGGGCCATCATTTCTGTAACACCATAGAAGCTCTGTATTGTACCCAGGAAGCGACCTTACTAATAAATGGAACAGAAAACAAGAAGAAGATCCAAATACAAAGAGGCGTGAGACAGGGATGTCCCCTCTCACCATTACTATTCATAATGGTGCTGGAGGTGCTGGTAAGGGATATAAATCAGGACAACAATCTAAGAGGACTACAGGTCCTAGCATATAAATACAAATGCAGGGTGCACGCGGACGACATGGTCTGCATAATTGAGGATCCTCTCCCCAGTATCCGAAAATGGACAAGATAGACAAATTTGGGGTGGTGGCTGGGTTCAAATTAAACAAAAATAAATCCAAAATGTTAACGAAGCATCTGAATACCGAAGAGAAAAATACACTACAAAGAGTATCTAGTCTGCAGATTACCAAAAAAATTAAATACCTAGGGATCTTCATCACCGCAAATAACACACAGTTACTCAAAAATAATTATGAATTCCAATGGAAAAAGATCCAGGCAGATTTGGAGAAATGGAAAAATCAGCAACTGTCGCTCCTGGGTAGGGTAGCAACAGTTAAAATGTCAGTCTTGCCAAAATTAATGTTCTTATTTCAAAACATACCGGTACTAAGAAACGACGTAATGTTCAATAAATGGAACAAAGAAATCAGAAAGTTCATATGGAAAAATAAGCAACCCAGGATAAGTTTGAAATTAATGACAGATGCGAAAACAGTCAATATAGACTGAGAACATCAGTCTATATTATGAAGCCTGTAATTTGACCGCCATCAAAGAATGGGTGTCATTAAGAAACTCAAATCTATTAGCACTGGAAGGCCACGATCTCCGGGCGGGGTGGCACGCGTACCTTTGGTACAACAGAAGGAAAGTGGAGAAAAACTTTGGGAATCACTATATAAGGGCCGCCCTTATCAAAACGTGGGAGAAGTATAAATCAGCTTTCTTCAGTGCCACCCCGTTATGGGTATCACCGTCAGAAGCATTTTACAAGAAAGAACTTGCCGGACCCAAGTGGTTGACATACAAACAAATTTTAAGAAAGCCACCCGGTAATTGCGAAATGAAGGTGGCAGAAGAACTACAAAAAGAAGGGTACAACATATCCTGGTTTCAGTATTACCAGATATTTCAAAATTACAAAACAGATAGCAAAACGACTGGGTTCATGGCAGAGGGCTTTTGGGAACAATAATCAAGAATAACAAGAAGAACATCAGTAATTTTTACAGGCAGCTATTGAGGTGGAACCTTGCAGACGAGCAAGTTAAAAACTGCCAGACGAGATGGGCCCAAGATTTAGGCCACTCCATCTTATACAGCCAATGGGAGGAGGTCTGGACGAAAAATAAAGGTACAACATCATCTGCAGACATCACTGAAAACTTGGCTGAAGATGCAATTTCGATCCACCCCATTGCATCTTCATCCAACAAGATTGGCGAAATTTAATAAGAATAGCTCCAACGTATGTTGGAAATGTAAGAGTGAAACAGGGACATATATCCATCAATGGTGGAAATGTAAACATTCAGCAAAGTATTGGATGGCCATTCATAAGGAAATTGAAAAGATATTTAAAGTAAAATTTACTATGGATCCGCAACACTATCTCCTAGGGCTATCAAATCCAATTCTAAATAAGAATCAAGAAAAAATATTCTTTCTACTTAGCACCTGTGGCCGGATAGTACTGGCTCGCTACTGGAAAAAAGACGGCTGTCCGGAAACAGAAGAATGGATGTTGAAGGCGCTAGATCTAATTCAGGCGGAAGCTATAGTACAAAATCTGAGCGACAAAAAGCACAAAACGGACTGGACTGATATAAAGGAATACATACAAAGGGAAGGACTTAAATGCGCCATAGACCTAAACGATCTGTGAAGCATAAGATTGGACTAAGTGTAAATACTGAAAATTGTGGTTCATATTACGGAGCGAACTGAAGATATAAAAATTAGATATCCTTGTGTTACTCTCGGGAAGTCGGTGTAACTCCTACCCCATTCACCCCCTCTCCCCTATGCACCCCCCCCCACCCGCAACACCTGGGCAAGTCCCAGGGAAAAACCAATAAAAATATTTGGAAAAAAAAAAGAGATAGGGGCGGGCTCGGGGTGCCTGATTTCAGATGCTATTACGAGTTGGTGAGAAAATTCTGGAAAAAAGTTTATAGGACAATGAAAGCTGCACTTAATATTGAGTTTTCCTTTAAAGCAGAATACATGTTGTTAGGCCTGCTAGACTTTACTTTGGAGAAGAATAAAGAAAAAATGTTTATTTACTGTATTACTGCAGCGAGACTGGTGCTGGCAAAACGCTGGAAGGGGAAAGCCCTGCCAAAGGAAGAAGACTGGATATTTAGGCTATTGGATATAGCTAATATGGACTGCCTCTCAAGAGCACTGTCACAAAACATGGATGCTACTGATTGGTCACCAATACTAGACTTCTTGAAGGAACAAAAGAAGATGGACATTAATGAGATATTTTTGATTGATTGATTGATTGATTTTATTATTTATGAGTCGCCCTCCACGTCAGTGCTCCGGGCGACTTACACATAAAACACATAAAAAGAGTTCAATAGTTAAAAGCTAAAAGAATAGGAAAATTAATTAAAATAGTTCCAGTAACTCAGGCTAAGTCTGGAGGGTGTCCTTAGCCGTAAGCCTTTCGGAAGAGCCAGGTCTTCAATGCGGTCAGGAACTGGGGCATGTCCCGGATAGCTCTCTGATCCGCCGGCATCAAGTTCCAAAGAACAGGGGCCGCGATGGAAAAGGCTCTCCGTCTCGTGGTGTCGAGGCGGGACTCACTCACACCTGGGATGCGGAGAAGGTCCCTGTTTCCTGAACGCGGCGACCTTAAATGAGCTGGTTCGGACAAGCGGTCTTTTAAATAAGCTGGGCCGGCGCCATGGAGGGCCTTAAAGGTAAGCGACAAGATCTTGTGGATGGCTCTGAGCTCGACTGGCAGCCAGTGCAGGCGCTGTAGAGATGGCGCGATATGGCATCTCAGTGGTGTCCCGGTGAGGAGTCTGGCAGCTGCATGCTGCACTAGCTGGATTTTTACGAGCTGGATTTTATTTGTGATTTAGATATGTCGGTTATAACAAGAGGATTTACTTAGTTTGGTTATAAATAACGATAAGCCAGGACCTAATGTGGTCCAGAGAGGGGAGGGAGGGGGAGGGGGAAGTCTAGTGTGGATGGTTGGATATGATTGTGGGTTGGGGGGGTGGGGGGTAATGTATGTTGGCCGTTGTTTATGTCTTATTGTCTCGTTTTAGGCATGAAAACCTTAATAAAAATTTATTTTTTTAAAAAAATAAATAATTGAGTGCCATCCCGCAGTCTTTTATGAGATTCTTGTAAAAATAGAAGATCCACCTTGTTATCTTTCACCATTTTTATCAGTTTTGCTCTTCATTGTGGAGCTGATAAACCGTTACAGTTATGTGACATAATTACAATTTCAGAAAGAAAGTTCAAAACGCATAAATTTAGATAATTGCAATTTCACCCATAACAAGATATTGTTTGCATTTACTCTCCTGTAGTTTATATTCCCAGTTTACTTGTCTTCCCATCCCCCTCCCATCCCCTCAGAGTCCAGTCTTCTCCCTCCTCCTTTCAGAGGAAGAGCTGAGAGACTTCTGTCTGTTCTCTTGCTTCCCCAGACTCCCCCTGGTGGCTGCGTTGCCCTTCTTCTTGTCTCTTCTCTTAAGCTTCTGCCTTTTCAATTCCTGAATCTGTTTCTCCATGTCCTTCAGTTCCTGCAAATCCATCATCTTCAGATCTCTTAAAGCTCTTTTCTCTGGTCCCTGATTCCCTTCCTTGTCCTTCGCATCTCCAAAGCAAATAGTGTTTGTGATTAACATAATTCTGTCAGTCCACCTCCTTCTGCATTGGTCGCCTCCAACTCTGTTATCTGTCCAGCTGTCTTGTGAGTGTCCTTTCCTTTCTCCATATGGAACTCTGAGCTTCTTCTTCTTTATCTGACTCCTCCATTCCATCATCCTCCCTTTGTAACCAGTCTTAGTTGCCTGTGCATTTTCCTCCCACTCTCCAACTCAGTGGCTTTGTATAATTTACTGTGCTCACAAATGATCAAAGTTGCTGGAAAAGCCCAGGTGTAAGGCTGGCCCTTCTTTTCTAGGGTTCTTGTAATTTCCCTCATTTCAGCCCTTTTACTCAATGTCTCTGGTGATAAATCCAAGAGTGGACAAACCTTTTTACCAGCGAAGGTCAAGTCCTTAAAAATTTTTAGCTTCCGAAAGTTGTAAGCCCAATGCATTCTCTCTAACTCTTCGGATGAAATTTGAGTCAATGTCTGTAACCATATAACAATATCCTCTTTCAAACTTTCCTTAATTTGGAAGTCTCTCCCCCCCCCCCCTCTCAATATGTTTGCACATCTGGAACAATCTGCCAGGTCAGCAAGTTTGTCTAGGAGTTGTTGATTTGCATATTTTAAATTAAGTATCTCATCTTTTTGTTTCCTAAACTCCTCTGCCACCTCCTTGATCATTCCCTTATATTTTTTCACCCTGTCCTCAATCAATCCGAGTTGAGAATTCATCACTTTAATTTGCTCCTTTATTTCATCCTTTCCTTTTTTAAGCAATCAGAACTTATTTTGAGTTCTTGCAAGTTTTTCATGATTCTGTCCAATTTATCTCCCCACTCTGCTCTCTTCACCATCACGGAAACTTACTTTCGATTATTCTTTTGGTTCTTCCCCCACCAGTCTATTTTATTACTTCTAAGATTTATAGCTCCAGGCATGTCACACCACAACCTCTTTGGCTTCCCTTTCAGTCCGGGTCCAGGTTGAGAAGAGATTTGTGGTCTCATTAGGCTTTTTAAAGCTTTTATTCCTTTGCAGTCAGAGAGCTGTATCAGGCACGTCTAGTCAAGCTGACACATCCCACTGCACTCACTAAAACATTACGTCAACAATTCATTAAAACTTATTTTCAAACAGCTTCTTTCAAAGAGTTCATCAAAGAAAACTAATCTGATCTGAAGGCTTCTTACCTAGGAGGGCACAACCATGTGCCTTGATTCATTCATTTCCGCAACACTCCATAAAAGGGGGGGGGGGGGGCAGCGCAGGGAAGATGATCCATGAACAACAGTCTGGTGGAGAAAAGCAACATGACATTGAACATGAGTTCAGAACTCACTCTGATATCACTGAAAGGGACAGGCACAACATGAATAGGAAAACGTGGTTGCTAACCACATGAATAAGCTTGGACCCAGGCCCTTCTATATTGACAATGCAGTTTGAAGCTGACTTGAGGCCATGGGGTGCACAAAGTAAACTGCAAAAATGCACAGTACAGCACAGTTTAAATTTATTTATTTATTTATTGTTTCAATTTATATACCGCCCTTTCCAAATTGGCTCAGGGTGGTTTACAAAAAGCACAAGATATAAAAACACAGACTAAAAACAATAAAACCATTTGAACATCAACAGAGTTTCTGACAGCTTACAGTGTTAGCATGGCATTTTTAAAGGTTGAATGCCTACCGGAATAAGGCTGTCTTACAGGCTTTCCGAAAAGCAGGCAGCTCATTTATCATCCGGACTTCCACCAGCAAGGCATTCCACAGGCTGGGTGCTATGATGGAAAAGGCTCTCTGCCTGGTTGATGATAAGTGAAAAGACCTGATGGAGGGGACATGTAACAGGTTCTGGTCTTCTGACCAGAGTGATCTCTGGGGAACATATGGGAGCAGACGGTCCCTCAAGTACACTGGCCCCAGACCATATATTTATTTATTTCACTCGGTTTCTATGCCGCCACTCCTGGTGGGCTCGGGGCGGCTCACAACATGAGAAGAAACATAGCAGAACAACATCAGAATAAAAAACACAGCATAAAACATCATAAAATGTCAATAAAATATCAATAAAATGTCACAGTAGGATACAACAGATTAAAACAAACAGCCCATGATGGGGATTCCGACAGGGGGGCAAGGTGCATGGACCTACACTTGAAAGGCGAGCTGGAACAAGTGGGTCTTACACGCCCGCCTGAAGGAAAGCAAGTCATGGATGGCGCGCGTGTCTGCCGGAAGGGCATTCCAAAGCGTCGGAGCAATTACCGAGAATGCCCTTCGGCGAGTGGAAGTAAGCTTAGCAGCCTTTACAGAGGGGATGGCAAGAAGATTGGCATCCTCGGAACGGAGTGATCTCGGGGGGCAATGTGGGGAGAGACGGTCCCTCAGGTACGCTGGCCCCAGGCCGTGTAAGGCCTTAAAGGTAAGAACCAACACCTTGAAGGTGATCCGGTGCTCAATTGGTAGCCAGTGCAGATCCTGCAAGATAGGTGTTATGTGGCAACCTGCTGGGGTGCCAGACAGGAGCCGGGCGGCAGTGTTCTGCACCAGCCTGAGCTTCTGGGTCACCGACAGGGGAAGGCCAACGTAAAGCGCGTTACAGTAATCCAGTCTCGAGATGACCGTGGCTTGGATCACCGTGGCCAGGTTGCTCCGGGATAGGTAGGGGGCCAGCCTCCTTGCCTGTCTGAGATGGTATAACGCAAGCTTGCTGGCCGCAGAGACCTGGGTCTCCATGGTCAGCTGGGAGTCCAGATGGACCCCCAGGCTCTTTACGAAAGTCGATGGGCGTAGCGCCACACCGTCCAGGGTCGGAAGCTGGACATCCCCACCACCCGGGCGGCCCAGCCACAAGATCTCCGTCTTCGCCGGATTCACCCTCAACCTACTGGCTCGCAGCCATCCAGTAATGGCTTCGAGGCAACGTTGGAAATTATCGGGGACGGATTCAGGCCTGCCCTCCATCCTCAGAATGAGCTGAGTGTCATCCGCATACTGGTGACACTCAAGCCCATAACTCCGCACCAGCTGTGCAAGCGGCTGCATGTAGATGTTAAATAACAGAGGGGAGAGGATGGCCCCCTGCGGCACTCCACAAGCTAATGGGGAGGCCTCAGAGACCACCTCGCCCCTCCTCACACGCTGAGACCGCTGGCGGAGGAAGGAGGTCAGCCATTTAAGGGCTGTCCCCCTCACTCCAGCCATGGCCAGGCGGTGGATCAAAAGATTGTGGTCGACAGTGTCAAACGCTGCCGTGAGGTCCAATAACACGAGCAGCGCAGACCCGCCTTGGTCGAGCTGGCAGCGGAGTTGGTCTGTGATGGAGACCAGGACCGTCTCCGTCCCATGCCCCGAACGGAAGCCGGACTGGAAGGGGTCTAGCCATGTTGCATCATCTAAGAAGGACTGCAACTGCTCCATTGCTGCCCTCTCAACCACCTTCCCCAGGTACAGAAGGTTCGACACTGGTCGGTAGTTGGAGGGAACCACAGGGTCTAATGACGGTTTTTTTCAGCAATGGAGCTACCACCGCCTCTTTTAAGCACTCTGGAAAGACTCCTTGCTCAAGGGCGCTATTTATGATGTTCAACAGAGGCCCACGTAACCCCTCCAGGCAAGATCTAACAAGCCAGGAGGGGCACGGGTCAAGGGAGCAGGTGGTAGGCCTAGCTGCTGCCACAATCTTATCAACAGCATCTGTGTCCAGTGGCCGAAACCGGTCGAGGGTGGGCCCGGCGGAGGGCCACGGGGTCTCGAGCTCCTCTACTGTATCAACCGTGGCAGGAAGGTCCCGGCGGAGGCTCAGTATCTTGTCTGTGAAAAAACTCTGAAAAGCACCGGCAGTAAGGGCCTGATCGCTATTTTTTGGGACAGTAGGGACCGTCGTCAAGGACCGAATTATTTTAAACAATTGAGCCGGGCGTGAGTTGGCAGACGCTATCGAGGCGGAAAAGAACACATTTTTGGCCGCCTTGACAGCACGCTCATAAGCATCTTTAAATAGCTTATAAGCTGATACTGAGGGCCCGTCACGGAGTTTCCTCCACACACGCTCTAGCCGTCTCCTCTCCCGCTTCATCGACCTAAGATCTTCTGTATACCAAGGGGATCGATGCTTGCCGGGCCGGAGAGGGCGCCTAGGGGCAATCTCGTCAAGAGCACTAGCTAATGAGGTGTTCCAGGATTGAACCTGCTCATCGACTGAGACCCTGATAGACTCCAGATCCCTCAGAGCATTCAGGAACCTTCCCGGTTCCATAAGTCTCTTCGGGCGAACCATAATCCGTTCGGCGCCCTTGCATGGGGGAGGTGGTTGCTCAACCCGGATCCTTAGGGCACAGTGGTCCGACCATGGAACCTCTATTACGGAGGCTAGGTCCACTTGAACCCCTGCGCTGAAAACCAGGTCGAGGGTGTGACCGGCCGAGTGTGTGGGCCCCAAGCTACAAAGGGAGAGGCCCAATGTCGCCATGGTCGAGATTAGGTCCGTGGCTGCCGATGGCACGGAGGCTGTGCATCGGGCGTGGACATTGAAGTCCCCAGAACAATAAGCCTGGGGAACCTCAATGCCCACTCCGACACAGTCTCTAGCAGCCACGCCAGGCTTTCTGCTGGTGCGCTAGGCGCACGGTACACCAGCAGGACGGCCAGGCTCTCCTGGGAATAGGGCCTTGAAGGTTAAAACCAACACTTTGAAAGTGATCCGGAACTCAACAGGCAGCCAGTGCAGTTGCTGCAAGATAGGGGTGATATGGCTCCTGGCTGGTGCTCCCGCCAGGAGTCTATCTGCAGCATTCTGCACTAGTTTAAGTTTTCGGATAACTGCCAGAGTTAGGCCCATGTAGTCTAGCCCCGAGATGACCGTTGCCTGGCTCACCGTAGCCAGGTCCCTCCCGGTGAGGTATGGCACCAGCCGCCTAGCCTGTCGCAGGTGGAAGAAAGTGGATCTGCTGACGGCAGAGGCTTGCACCTCCATCGTCAGCAGTGGGTCCAATTTGGTCCCCAGACTCTTTACTAAGGGCGACGGGCATAGTGCCTCGCTGTCCAGAGTAGGCAGCCGGAGCTCACACCCCACCCCCCAAATGGCGACCCAAATGGGAAGCAGCACATTAAAAAAAAGTCACAAGAAGGTCCGATGTAAGCCATAGGACATGGTGCAGCTGAACCAACTATATCCCAGATCCAGGGTGAAATCACCTTCGCAAAATGCATAGCACACTGTAAACTACTGCTGAGGTGCAGTAAATAATCCCAAATGGAGACTGCTGGAAAATGCCCCCAAATAACAGGCAGCTGGAGGCTACTTGACCCCCAGAAGGATACTGCTATCTGCCATCCCCCCCCTTTCCCCCAGATGCCTTCAATCCACTGATTCGCCATATCTCCAGGAAACAGAACAAGAAAATGTGCAAAATAATTTGATGCCAGGTTCTGTGGTAAGGGCCCCAGTGGCGCAGTGGGTTAAACTGCTGACTGAAACAAGTGGGTTAAACTTGTGGGTTAAACTTGTTGACTGAAAGGTCGCAGGTTCAAATTCGGGGAGTGGCGTGAGCCCAGCTTCTGCCAACCCAGCAGTTCGCAAACATGCAAATGTGAGTAGATCAATAGGTACTGCTCCGGCAGGAAGGTAACGGTGCTCCATGCAGTCATGCCGGCCACATGACCTTGAAGGTGTCTATGGACAACGCCGACTCTTCGACTTAGAAACGGAGATGAGCACTAGCCCCCAGAGTCGGATATTACTGGACTTAATGTCAGGAAAACCTTAACCTTCTGTGGTAACTGAAACTGGCCTCAAAGCAGTACCAGACCTCTCAATCTAATCTATTTACCAGTCACAAACAAAATGGAAGTGCCTCCTTGGAATCATAGAATGATAGTGTGGGAAGAGACCCCATGGGTTATCTAGTCCAACTCCTTCTTTCGAGCAGGGAAAACACATTCAACCTCACCTCCATCCCCAACAGATGGCCACCCAGCCTCTGTTTAAAAACCTCCAAAGAAGGAGCTTCCACCAGACTCCAAGGCAGAGAGTTCCACTGCTGAACAGTTCTTCTTACGGTTAGGAAGTTCTTCCTCATGTTCAATGGAATCTCCTATATTGTCATTTGAACCCATGGCTCCACTGAGTCCTAGTTCCCAGGGCAGCAGAAAGGAATAATAATAATAATAATCATCATCATCATCTTAATTTTTTTTTAAAGTTATAGCGGAAAGATTTAAAATATTTCTGAAAAAATGGGTAAAGGAGGACCAAAACGGGTTTATACCGAATAGACAATTAAAAACTAATATAAGACATATAATAAATGTAATTGAATACTATGAGAAAATCATCGACAAAGAAGTTGCCATTATGTTTATGGATGCTGAAAAAGCATTTGACAAATCAGCTGGGATTATTTAAAGATACTTATTAAAGAACTAGACATGGGTTTCCAGATAGAGAATGTGATCGAAGCTATATACCAAAAACAAACAGCCAGACTAATAATAAACCAAAAGAAAAACAGAAAACCTGGAGATATCAAAGGGAGTAAGACAGGGATGCCCACTGTCCCCCCTGCTGTTTGTCCCCATGCTAGAAATTTTATTAAATGATATCAGAGAGGATGAAAACCTCAAAGGAGTTCAAATCAAGAAAGAAAAAACTAAATTAAAAGCATTCGCAGATGATGTGGTATTGATAATAGAAGAACCAGTACAAAGTATTCAACATTGGCTTAACAAAATAGAAGAGTTTGGGGAGATAGCTGGCCTCAGGATAAATAAAAGCAAAACTCATTTTTTAGTCAAAAACGTTTCAGAGAAGAAAAACAAGAATTAGAAATGAAATCAGGGATAAAAATAGCAAACAAAGTAAGATATTTAGGAATAAATTTAACATCTAAAAATTCACAACTATTTAAAAACAATTACTTGGAATTATGGAAATCAATACAAAAAGAGTTGAAAAATGGGGGAAATTAATCATTATTAGGTAAAATATTGACAATAAAAATGGTAACACTACCAAAAATTAACTTTCTGTTTATCACATTACCAATTATCAAAACAGAGGGACAACTTAAAATTTGGATGAGAGACATATCAAAATTCATATGGGGAGGAAGAAACCGAGGGTCAAGATGAAAACAATGCAGGATACAAGAGAGAGGGAGGATTAGGGGTTCCAAATTTAAAACTTTATTTTGAGGCCAGCTGTCTCACCTGGGCTAGGAATGGATTAAATTGGAAAACAACAAATTATTGAATTTGGAGGGTCACGAATTAAAATTTGGATTTCATGGATATGTTGGATACAACAAAATAAAATCAGATGCCAAATTCAATGATCACTTCACAAGAAGTACAGTTCTGAAAATATGGCTAAAGTACTGGAAAAAATATACAAAAAAACACCACTATGGTTGTCGCCAACGGAAGCTTTTAGGATTAGAGAATTAGGAAATAAGAAATGGATTGTGTACCAAGATCTTATATTTTGGGATGGACAAATTACTGTCTAAAAAGTTGTCAGGGCTAGAATCTCTATGCCTGGGGCCAGAGACAGATCCCAGCCTGCCATGAGCCTACTACTTTCACCTGAGTTGCTGAGTCAGAGAGAGATGACTCAACCATGAACTGCTCTATTTCTTTGCAGTTGAATATGCACTGGGACTATGACCTTTGGTCTAGATAAGACTCTGGGGTATGATGTAATACCCAGGAACTCTGGGTAATGCAAAGACTCACTGGGATTGCTGAGTCAGGGTGCAACCCTCTCCAGGCATTGCATGGGGAGGGATTAGTATATAAGGATTGTGTGGTGATGGGGAGCGGGTGCTTCAGCTATATAGGTTTTGTGTCTTCAATAAACTACCACTGGAAGGAAGCAGCAGTTCTGTAGCGTCTTTACTGGAAAGCATTGAAGTTCCTGACAGAAGCTGAAGCCCCTGAAACTTTCCCAGGAATGGAGAGGTTTATGCAAGAGGCGACACGGGGGAGTGACACTACTGAGCCAAGGTCTCCCACGGAAGTGGAGGTGTTGGGATGCAAAGTTGCGGCTTTGGAGAAGACATTGCAGCGGAATGTCCCAGCAGATGTTTAAGAACCAAGATTCTATGTGAGGGCATACTGGGGGAGGGGGCGATTTTTCAGCGTTATTCTTGGATGGACAGTGAGAGGGTTGAAACCCATCCTAGATCTCCTTCGAGTGTGGGGGGTTGATGCCCAGTCAGGAGTTCCGCGAGGAGCAGCATATGGTGGTGCCAGGCTGAGAGTGGTGAATGAAGGGGTTTCAGTCAGCCTAAAGCTGTAGGACTAGGAAGAGGTATTCAGATGCCTAGAAGGGATGGATTAGGAGAGTGGGACCCCAGCCTGGTGCCCAGATGCCCGGAAGATGGAGCAGGAGAATGGAGACCCCAATTGGGGGTGTGAAATTTCCAAGGAAGGAGCCGCTCCGTGTGGAGTTTGATGGTGAGCATGTAAAGTGGCCTTTTGTGGTGGCAGTTGGCGATCACATGCAAGATTATGGACACTTGTACCCAAGTGAAGGCAGCAGAGTGCGTGCTGTGGGGCTGTGTGCTTAAAGGAAGCTGCGGACTGAGTACGTGCAGTGCCATGATCGACGGATCCAT